>VCCN01004987.1:1598210-1636581 GCA_006491835.1 Architeuthis dux | reverse complement strand
GGGGGGGGGGGCTTCTGATTGATGACTTATTAGTTGCCAGGAGAAAGAACAAGATAGTTAATATAAACGGACATAGCAGCAGCTGGTAGTGACCAACGAGCGGTCAGTGGCTTCGTTTCGGTAGGGCCTGAAGGATAGGTGAGCCACGGACTGGACTGGACAGCCAGTAGCAGCAGTGGGTCCAGGGGAAATGAGGAAGAAGGTAACTAAGTGCTTTTTTTTTTCTCTGTTCTGTTTCGCGTTGGAATTTCGTCGGTGTTCCGGCTCAGAGAATCAGCGAATGGATAAAGAAAATGGGGGATTCATGTTCTGTCTCGTCATTTTTAACAATGTGCGTGTGTCCTTCCGTTCTGACCCCCATTTAATTTTCAGCTGTCGCCCTGAGATCGAATCTGCGATGGCAATGAAAATGACAAATCTCTATAGATTATGGCCTGACCCGGAACATCAAATTCCCCGGAGTGTAAACCATCACTAACCCCTATAAAATATAGATCATTTGAATTTCTACTCTGAGGTCTGAATCAAAGTTGACCATGACGTTATAACGCAGGAAGTGCATTCCCGTGTAATCTCGTGCTATAAATAATCGTCGTATGACTGAGTGAACGAGGATCGGCTTATTTATCCAAGCAAAACTCTACTACAAGCGCCTGTTATAGACCACTTCCGCATTTGTGAAATTCCACCCTTTTCAAACAATCATTTATGTATCGCCTTATATCCGCTTTCAGTTACCAATATGTGTCAGAATAAATGGATTACGACCGGATTGTCGAATAGTTGATGCTTGCATTAACAAAAAAAAACAAGAAAAAGAATTGACTGTTCAAAACCCGCGACGTTGTTTATACAATCTTTGACAGCATTTGTCAACATTTGTTTTTGTAATAAAACTATTTGTCTTCAATTGATTTTTCAAGTCAATCTCCATTAAAAACGTATAGAAACAAAAATAAATAATCATTGCATCAAAAATAAAACGGAAAATATCGTATGAGATGCAAATATAATTCATTGGGAAATTCAAAAGTTATAAATATGAAGTGTATAACTTAGTTATAAACACTGTATAGTCTTCTTTCTTTCTTCCTTTCTTTCTTTCTTTCTATTTTTCTATCACAAGAATTGATATTAAAAAAAGGAATAATAAGACGTAGTGCGACGTAAAAAAGAAAAGAAAAATTCCTCTTTTTCGCCCACCTTCTCTATCATAAAGAAAGTTATCAACGCTATTATCAGATTGATGACACACTCGTTCTAACGACACTATTTAATAGCACACTCGTTCTAACGGCACTATTTGATAACACATTCGTTCTAACGGTACTATTTAATGACACTCGTTCTAACGGTACTATTTAATGACATACTCGTTCTAACAGCATATTTGATGGCACACGCGTTCGAACGGTACTTTTGTTTTTATATTCTCCTAAGACTATTGTCGGAGATTAGTTTGCAGCAACAGCAATGAAGATTTCAGTACATTATTTTAATAAACAAAATTAGTAAACCCTTAAAAATTGCTCCTATTAACTTTTCTGTGATATACTATTCCTTTATATTTGCATTAAACTTTTGCCCCTCCGAGGTATTTTCTAAGAATTTACTGATACGTTCAGCAAACAATTAATTACATACCACCATGTATATGGTTAACATAGTTACTTTTTGGTTCATTTTATTTGCAGATCTGTAACCCGTATATGGGACATGAGGAAAAATATAAAAATTAACCCCAAAATATGTGAAGTGATTGAAATGTAATAAATATATGGATATTGAGGGGAAATTTCTATTCGATTCTGCCAATATGACAATTACTTAAAATCTTCCCCCAAAATGGTTACTCTGTACCTACAAGAGGCTGTCATTTGAAGAACCTGTCTTCTGCACATGTTCGCTACTCAAGATTAATGTCATTGATTGATTACTTATACTTAGAACAGTGATGCTCAAAGTGTGGTACGCGTACCGGTGCCGACACACGAACCATAGTCTGTCGGTACGCGGCTCCTTTTCACATCTTCAATGATGTTCAAAGTATATATTACTAGATGACGTTCTTGGCCACGATTGGACATTAGATAAGATGACAAAAAAGAAGCAGGCTCATCTTTCAAATTAGAAACACTCCTCTATTATTATGCCAGTCTGAGGGTGGCCCTTGGCTTGCGTTATTGGGCGTAGTGTAGAGATCGGTCTCCTCCTTAGAAGGATTAACGGGGTCACCACGGTAAACTCTTTACATGATCCTCAGCTGGTTACGGCACCTGGTAATTCCAGACGGTCACCCATCTAGGTACTAACCAGGCACGCCGTTGCTTAACTTACATGGAGTTTCCCGTTACTTACTGTTCAACAGTGTATCAGTTTAGGCACTTCTGTGTACTCGGTAATACGGTACAGAAAAGGTTATTTGGGGTAATGTCCATCATTTTGGGGGTTATTGTTGCCAGAGGACGAATCTGCTGCGCGTGTGCAATGAGAGAGACACAGAGAGAGACAGAGACAGAGACAGAGACACAGAGAGAGGGATATCTTATATGTTCGTAACAACGCACAGTACATCGACGCCAGTGGGTGGAATTCAGTTTCATCGACTCTTAGTAGTTTATATCAGTGGTTCTCAATCTTTATTGTATGACGGCACACTTGGAAATATAGTTGACATACGCGGCACACGAACTCTTTACTCCATTAAAATATGAATATACATTGGTATTGCGAGGGAGATGTTTTACTGTTTGATCAACATCCTGCTTCAACATATCAGTAAATATTGAAGGTAGTAATCAAGGAGTGAACTGTAAGTCGACGTACCGTAGACGTGAAAGGAATTAGACGAAAACATTTCAGTAGTCAATGAACGAAACTTGTATATCCGCATAACTGATATACTTACTCATCACCTTTTTCCCTTTCATCTGTCGTACCGGTACTGAACACGTTCAGGGCTCGAAATACATGTTTGCATATTTGAAGAGGCGGCGCGTGGGACCTGCAGATCCCGTAACAGCGGGCGGGGACTCTTGGGGGTCGGATCTACCGTTTAAACCTTTTACTTTTGTGTGGGGCGCAATTTAACAATTTGCAGGGGGCACAGTCGGACCTACTGGCGCCACTGATATTTGGAATATTTTAAGAGGCACCCTTGGGGAATAGTTACGGCGCACAACCCTCCTGTCCTCATTTGGTCTGGTGTCGTACGTAAGCTAAGCCCCGCAAAGAATGAACATTTACGGTCATATACGATTGAGTCCCAAGACTTGGTTCACAATTCAGCAAGTCGAACTTTGGCTTTAGATACATTTTAATATCCAGAACATCCAACTTTTTCGTTATTAATGTATGTTTAAAGAAGTGCGGAGTGGCCGAACGGTTAACGACACCTTGGGAAAGGCATGAAACCATTTCTTCTGTCCCCAGCTATGGGTAAATATTTTCAGGGTGATGAAAACATATCAGATGATTATCGTCTATAATTCTGAGAAGGGTCATTAACATTCAAAGTGCTTTGCGGACAATTGAACTCATTCTTGCTATTTTTGTTGTTCCCATAACGTTTCAGCCGATCCATTCTACCGCCTGTTTTAGGTGTGTTATTAGTATGTCGACAGGTATTTCCAAGTAAAAACGTACGGATAGTAACCTAAAGAAGGCCGTAGAATGTATTGGCAAAACGTTGTTGGAACATTAAACAACATTAACAAAAATAACAAGAATGAGTTATATTGCCTTAAAAACCCTTTGAATAACAGATGCCTTTTTCTGACCTGCCAAGGTTTTAAAATTCTCGGGAGGGAGATTTCCTAAAAAAAACATGCGGGCGAAGAAAACATTCAATTCTAGAAGCTCTTTCAGTTATAAGATTTGAAGGAAATAAAGTTGGTATCTAAATCTAAAATGGATATATATGAGGATAGAGAGTGTAAGAAGCAATGACTATAAGAAAATAGCCAGTCTAATTCTGCTGTTGATGATTATGAAAGAAATAAGGTATGACTAATGGTAGTAGTCACTGCTTGTTGTATTAATAGTAGTAGTGGGAGTGTGTAAAGGAATGAGGAGGAAGAAAGCTGGGCGGGCAAAACCCCTTTGTTTCCATCGTATGGAAGTCACGTGATGTGAATGGAGGTCTCCGATTGGCTGAAACGTCTCTGACGTCTTACGGGAATCGAGCATGTCGGAAAAGACATGTTTGAATGGCATGCTTAGAATTATCATAGTTGGCGGCCATTTTAAACAGTGTTAGAAAACACATTGTAGACACCATAATGAGAAAGTCCGATTTAACAAAGAAGACAGATGCAAATATACAAATGAACATTTAATAAGCAAATGCATTTAAAACAGGGTACAGTCATAAAAACAGGTTTACAGACGATACGAATCGAGAAAGAGTTTAGTATAAAGATAGTTATTCTCAAATAATTAAGCAGCAAAAATGTAAAGCGTAAAGTATACAACGGTTGCATAATACCAGCCATGACTTATGGATGCGAAACATGGAAATTAACAAAACTCAACTCAGAATAGCACAGAGAGCCATGGAAAGAGCAATACTAGGGATAACTCTAAGAGATAGAAAAAGATCAACATGGATCAGAGAAAGGGTTAGAGTGAAGGATATACACATAATTAAGCAGCAAAAATGGAGATGGGCTGGCCACCTAGCAAGAAGAGATGACAATAGATGGGGGGAAAGACTAACCGATTGGTCCCCATGGGACAGTAAACGCAGTAGGAAAAGACCAAATACAAGATGTAGGGATGAAATAGAAAAGATTGCTGTTACCACAATCTAGGTCGTCATGGACGGAGATGGGAAAGGCCTTTGTCCAGCAGTGGACATATGACGGCTGATGATTATGATGATGATTCTGTCACTTGCAGTCTTTACGACTGATATGGTCTTGTCTTGATACTTGTCGATTATAGCTGAATTGAAATATAGGGTGGTGATAGTTGCACCAACTGTATATTGCCACTAAGATAAATAATCAGTGTAGGTAAAAGGATAAATGAGAGAAAGAGCTAAGCCGGCATAGGAAGGAAGAAGAGTTTCTATCAGAATGGATCTTAGGGCTATTAGCCTCAAACAGAATTAGAAACAATAAAGTGTTCTCGAGTCATCTTATCTCCTGAAGAAGGAGTAGACAAAGAGAAGAGTTACTGGTTTAAGGAACCAGGGCGTCATTCTAGAATAATCTAGGAAATGGGCAAAGAGTTAGTGTTTACACGACTTTTTGTAATGACCCGCTGACGTTACGAGAAACGGGGACTAGACTTACTTTCGTATTTCAGTGTATTCAGGCTGGCTTCATCGTAGTGATAAAACCAGCCTGATATTCAAATCCCTATTTACGTATAATTTACTATTAATAGGAAAGTGGCTGCTCCACAGGAAGAACTCATAAAACAAAACTAAAACTTCCAGTTTATGTCTCTAAACCAGTGGTTCCCAACCTGGGGGGAATTCTGGGTAGTTCAAAGGGGGAATAAGGCTATTAGGTAAAAATAAAAGACCAGTCTAGAGATAGGGTTTTCTGCACTTCTATCTATCAAGTCGAAGCTCCAAGTTGAGAATGATTTAAGATGTGCTCTCTCACTAATAGACCCACGAATCAAAGAGCTAGTAGCAACAACAAAAAAAACAAGAACAAAGATCACATTGATGTGTATATCATCAGTTACGATTGCAGAATGCTTATTTTTTGGTAATATACTGGAATTTCAAATGATGTGTTCCTGAGCATTTCCGCTTGCTTTCTTTGAGTAACAAATACACAGCAACATCTGTACAATTATAAAATTAAACTAATTCTTAGTATAAAGCTGTCTAATTATATGCAAAATAGAGTTATAATTTGAAATTATTCTGTATTGCAACGTAATAAATAGTAGGGAGGGGGGAATGCCTCAAAAAGGTTGGGAACCACTGCTCTAAACGTATCTTTGCGATTCATATTTATTTTTGCCATTTATAAAAGGGAGGACAATAAAACATTTATATTATCTGAAAAAACAATAATTCGAAATATCGACCAAATTTGCTTCAAAGATCTCCTGCTACACCCCCCCCCCCAACTAATAATGGAATGGGCCGTCGTCATGAGTGAAAGAGAGCAGACGGTGAAAATAATGAAACAAGTCTGTACACGTCACAGACGCTGAAAGAAAGCTAAGAGCAGTGTTGGCGATTTAGCGCTATATCCAGCGCGTTTCTTGTTTTGGCAGTGTAAAAAGCATGTTTGCGCCTAAAACATTTTGGCCGTTTTCGTGTATTTTTAAGGCTATTTAAAACAAATTTAGCGCTTTTTGGCAGTCAAACTAGCGCGAAAATATTGTTGACAACTCTGGCTAAGAGTAGAATTAAATCTGAGCGTAAAATAGAACGACATTAAATGAAGTATATTGTTAAAAAATGTTGCACAATGTAAGGAAGGTGGTCCCGATTGTAAATTGTAAATTATGAAAACATAATTTTAAACCAAGATAATCAACAAAATGCGGGAGACTTGCTAGGTCTGCAAATAGGAGGGAAAACAATGTTTACAGGCATACTTTTTTTTCAATGCGGGAGTTCCGTACAAATTCTTTACATGAAGGGAGACAACACTGAGCTTCAAAAGGCTGGAGTCTCCCGCGAAATTTGTAAACAATTATATTAGTAGCTCCCTTTGTTCTTTAACAGATTTATTGCTATTCCATAAAAGCTAATTACCCGATTTCTTTTTATTCGGCGTTATCGGTGTAACTTCCTTTTTAACAGAAGGTGAGGGAGTGGATTGTAACTATTTAAAGTCTTTAGTAAACACAAAACTGACATACATTGCCTCAGTCACCACATGGAGAAACTGAAAAGGACTCGTGTATAACAATACAACATTTTTAAGACATACTAATTTTAAATTAGTATTTGTCTTTCTGTCTTATTTATAAATCTATTTCGTCTATTTTCCCCGGTTTAGTAACTTGTTTTTGACCCATTTCTTTTAGAGTCAAACATCTTTTCCTCTTTGCGGCTCTTTTCTTCCTTCCTTCTCTCTTCTTGCTCTCCTCAGCGCCTTGTTCAGATCGAGGCTAGGCTGCAGCGGCTTGGTGTGCGCAGACGTGCATACATAATTAACCCCGGCGGAAGCGGAAGAGCATCATGGACCTTTTTGAAAATATCTTTTTTGTTTCGTTTCCCCACTCATGATATTCGTTCTGTTTCTTAATGTGGACAAAGAAGTATGTTGTCTTTAACTTCGAGCTGGTTTGTTTATGTTTACGTATTTCAAAAGGTTAACAAATGTTTTCTTTCGTTTACGGACGACCACGTGACACAGCGCATTGGATTTAAGCTTTTTAAATGATGGCAAAACTTCGTTTAAGGTCTTTAGTTCAAGTAAGTTTTCTTGTCTTTTTTTTTATCAAGTCCGGGTTTTATTCATTCGTAAAGTCATATTTGCTGCAAAAAGGGAATTTGTCTTCTTCACGTGTATTGTTGACGACGTGAACAAAATCCCGCGCTTGGTGCGTTCGTTTGTTTATATTATGTGAATTTCCTTTTTCTAGCTTCTTAGAGACCTTTTTTCTTTGGACCAATTCAGAATTATTTCAAACCCACAAAGTGCAACAAAGGGTTTATTCTCTCTCTAAAAACAATTTAGAAAATTGAACAACAAGCGTTTTTCATTGGTGGAAATAACAAACTGTTCCTCGTGAAAACGGGGCAATGTCTCAGCGTCTGAAATGAGTCTAGGTAAAAATGGCACCATTAAAATGGTACGAGTGAAAAACTAAGGGGAAATGGCATGTTTAATTAAAACACCAATACCGTAACACTAACCCCTAGCCCTAATTCTTAACCTATATATTCATTCAGGTAAAACAAATCATAAGGAGACGTCAATGTTTTTTCCAGAAATTGTTTCATGACATCGCTTTGTGGGATTTGGAGGAATAGTTATTTATCAAACGTTTTCGAGTGTGTCAGTCAATCACCGAGCCTATCCGCCATTTTTACACGCATACGCATTAAAAGAGATCCCGGAGTTTCGAAACCGACCATAAACATGGCTTGTTCCTTGCATCAATCTTAAACTCCGTATATCATAATGCTAAGCCGAGATTACGGAAGCCTTTCAAATTACTGTGTAAACATACTGACACAGAACACAGCTTTAGTTATACCGTTAGCAAAGTAACGGGCATTTCCTGGTATTCATAAAACACATAAGATCATAATGACATTGTGGTGTGAACTGCCTCGTGGCTGCAATAATTTCATTTTCCCCACCGTTGCCGGGTAAAAGCTATGATTTCGAATGGTAATATTCACGAG
Source organism: Architeuthis dux (assembly GCA_006491835.1). NCBI lineage: Eukaryota > Metazoa > Mollusca > Cephalopoda > Oegopsida > Architeuthidae > Architeuthis > Architeuthis dux. Next base: position 1,628,246 of record VCCN01004987.1, on the reverse strand, counting down.
GCAGGCAGGTTCTGTACACATGAATGATTGGTGCAACACAACCTTTCAGCCCTCATTTGGTCTTATGCCGTACGTGAGCTAAGCTTAGTAAAGAAAGAGCAAGACCAGTGCACAATTCAGCAAGACGAACTTTGTGTTTAAATGAATGTAATATTCTGAACACACAACCTCTTTTCGATATTAATGTTTAAGAAAGTAAGGAGTGGCCGAACGGTTGACGGCACGGAGAATGGAATCGTCGAGCCGAGTTCAAACTCCGGCTGAGACGGTTTGTGTTCACTTCGCATTATTGCCCTTCGGAAAGGCATGAATCCATCTCTTCTGTCCCCAGCTATGGGTAAATAGTAGGGAAAACTGGGATCTCTAACCATGGTTGGCAGCCAGTCTAGGAGACGGATAAATCTGATTCTAAACCAGCCTGAAGAGGGATAGGCTCCGCTAAGCTATGACACACTCATGATGAAATGATCTGCGGTGCTCCAGGGACACCGTACTGAGTTACGACGGGATAGGTAACGGTCAAACTGTTTCAATTTTCTGTTTAAAAGTATTGATAATGAAAACATACGGGACACAAATGTCACTTTTTGGTGGTAGAAACCAAGAACTCTACAAAAGGAATATTTTCAGGGTGATGAAAACATATCAGATGATTATCGTCTATAATTCTGAGAAGGGTCATTAACATGCAAAGTGCTTTGCGGACAATTGAACTCATTCTTGTAATTCTACGGCCTTCTTTAGGGGTACTATCTGTATGTCAAGAGAGGGACCCCCCCCCGTTATTTCCAAGTAAAAACATATGGATAGGACCCTTGAAGAAAGCCGTAAAGTGGATCGACCGAAACGTTCTGTGAATAGCAAAAATAACTAGAATGAATTGAATTGCCCGATAAAGTAACAGATGCTGTCTATAATTTTGAGAAGGGTCATTAACATTCAGAGTTTTTCGGACAACTGAAAACCTGAGAAGGCCGTTGAATGAATCGGCAGAAACGTAGTGTGAACAACACAATTGCCGGGGGAAAAAACTCTTTGAATAACAGATGCTTGTTTTTGTAAATAATTAAATTAGTAGATCCCTTTTTTAAAAAATAATTTCATTACTATTCATTATAAGTGATTTCTTTTTATTCGGCGTTATCGGTGTAACTTTCTTTTTAACAGAAGGTGAGGGAGTGGATTGTAACTATTTAAAGTCTTTAGTAAACACAAAACTGACATACATTGCCTCAGTCACCACATGGAGAAACTGAAAAGGACTCGTGTATAACAGTACAGCATTTTTAAGACATACTAATTTTAAATTAGTATTTGTCTTTCTGTCTTACTTTATAAATCTATTTCGTCTATTTTCCCCGGTTTAGTAACTTGTTTTTGACCCATTTCTTTTAGAGTCAAACATCTTTTCCTCTTTGCGGCTCTTTTCTTCCTTCCTTCTCTCTTCTTGCTCTCCTCAGCGCCTTGTTCAGATCGAGGCTAGGCTGCAGCGGCTTGGTGTGCGCAGACGTGCATACATAATTAACCCCGGCGGAAGCGGAAGAGCATCATGGACCTTTTTGAAAATATCTTTTTTGTTTCGTTTCCCCACTCATGATATTCGTTCTGTTTCTTAATGTGGACAAAGAAGTATGTTGTCTTTAACTTCGAGCTGGTTTGTTTATGTTTACGTATTTCAAAAGGTTAACAAATGTTTTCTTTCGTTTACGGACGACCACGTGACACAGCGCATTGGATTTAAGCTTTTTAAATGATGGCAAAACTTCGTTTAAGGTCTTTAGTTCAAGTAAGTTTTCTTGTCTTTTTTTTTATCAAGTCCGGGTTTTATTCATTCGTAAAGTCATATTTGCTGCAAAAAGGGAATTTGTCTTCTTCACGTGTATTGTTGACGACGTGAACAAAATCCCGCGCTTGGTGCGTTCGTTTGTTTATATTATGTGAATTTCCTTTTTCTAGCTTCTTAGAGACCTTTTTTCTTTGGACCAATTCAGAATTATTTCAAACCCACAAAGTGCAACAAAGGGTTTATTCTCTCTCTAAAAACAATTTAGAAAATTGAACAACAAGCGTTTTTCATTGGTGGAAATAACAAACTGTTCCTCGTGAAAACGAGGCAATGTCTCAGCGTCTGAAATGTTTCAATGCACAGTAAAAAAAAAAAAAATGGCACGAGTGGAAAAACTTGGAAAAAATAGCATATTTAATTAAAACACCTAAACCTTAATTCTTAGACTCTATATTCATTCATACTCAATGTTTCTTTTTTAAAATCTTTAGCGTTTTAATTGTGTCATTTTCCCCTAGTTTTTCACTTGTGCCATTTTTTTTCTCCAAAACCTACGTTCAAATTACACTTGTCTGAAATATGACCTGGGTGGGTAGGGGGAACAAATCATAAATAGGCATTAATGTTTGCCAGAAATTGTTATATCACATTGCTGTGTTGGGTTTGGGGGAATTATTAATATTTTATCAAAAATAAGTTTTTGAGTGTGCGAGTCAATCACCAAGCCGGTCTGCCATTTTTAGCGCACTGGTGCATTAGATTAAGTAAAGCAGATATTGTTTATTAGATCAAAGAGTCGCAATAAAAAAAAAAAAGAAGACACTACGACCCTGATTTTCTTTCTTCTGATTCATGAATTTGTATAAAATTTAAAACTTGTCGATATTTTAAAAAAAAGAAAATGTCGATATCTAATTTCATTATTTATTTTCATCATTAGATGAAGTATTGTAACCCAGTATTCTATTAATTTTGACTACTTTTTACCATCACCTTAATTTTTTTATTGTTTTTATCACAACTGAACTCTCGGATCGGAAATAAAGAGTAAGTTTCTGGTGAGAATGGAACTCACTTCCCATTTGTCAGAGGGAAGCCAGGTTTACGCCCAGCTGCTTTGACTATTCCGCCACGGATGCTTTCACGGCCAACATAAGTCAAATTTCATCTTTTTAAACCCACCTTTCACTCCGATTGTCGATAGCATGTTTGTTGTTTTTGTTATAGTACTAGTAGTATTATTATAGCAATTTTTTTTTAATCTATTAGATGAAGTATGGTAACCCTTAAGGTAAAAAAACTCCCGACCACCATACAGGTGATTAGACAAATGGGAAAGTGGATAACTATATTGGTTAAGCATATCTAGTAAACCAGCCTGGGGGTCACAAGTTCAATTCCTGGGTCAGGTAGTTCTGAAAAATCATATACACTGGTTGATTGAAAAAAGTAGACAAACAACATCGCAAAGACAAATTGGTTTTGGAAGAATTAACCAATGCAAGATATCGGGGCTCCAGACTAACCTTTTTCACTACTGACAATTTTAACCGTCCCGAAGGTAATGTAAACTGTCCCAAAATCAAAATGTTGTTTCTTTACTTTTGTTATCATCTATAGTTGTTAGTAGCATAATAAAAACACCATTAAAATGTTGAGGAAATAAATAATTGTCAAACTCCAGTGCAAACCTGGAGTTGACTGTGTTTTTCTACTCTAACAAAAACAGCAAAATGACAAGAACAATCCTCACCAAATTTCACCAGAGGCGGAAGTGATTTTGAAAAAAAAATTCTTCTTTTAAAAAAATCACTTCCGTCCCGGATACGTCTGGGGAAGATATTTGTTCATCCCGAACACATTTTTACCATCCCCAGGACGACGTTAATTTCAAGCCCTGCAGGATATCCCCCTGGCATAGAAATAGAAATGAGAACAATCTACCCACATGAATTGAATAAAGGGTTTGGTTCGAAATTCCCTGAAAGTTCCGGAGTACAACAGATACTTGAAGAAGGCCAGAGAGTACGGTGGCCGAAACATTGTGTCAATAACAACCAAGATGAGGACATAAATCTGTGAATAATAATAATTCCTCATCTCCAAAATTCAGAACCAAATTGTTGATAACTACTTCTCAAAAATGACTGGTTGGCTTTGTGACTGACTTTCATAATTGAAAACAGTTCCTGACACCCACGACATCTCTTTTATGCTTGCTTATTTCCAGCACAGAAATATTGTCTCATTTTTTGTTCACTTTACTTTTTTTACTTTCTAAAACTCCATAACATTTTAAGCTCTCATAGAATCAGTTTTATGAGTTCCAAAATACAGAATAGGTTACACATCATTTTTTTTTTTTAAATCTTGTGTTTATTTGTTTCTCTGTTAAAACAACAGTGAAAGGAAACTTTCCCCCCATTAAGGGGTTTAAAATGAAGGGAAACTTTTTTCATTGCAAGGGGTCAAAAGTTAAGGGGAACTTTTTCCTCCTTCAAAGTGAAGGGAGATTCCCCCCCCCCCCGCCTTTAAGGTGTCGAGCGTGAAAGGAACATTTTTTTTATAGACTCCTAAGCGGTTGCACCCTACAAGCTGAAAATTTGTGTATATGGGTAACTCGAACATAGGATATGTGGCGATGACCTCTAATGGTCAATCTGGGTTCAGGTCAATTTTGGCATTTTAAATCTAACAGAGACGGCTGCACCATAAAGGCTGCAAATTTGTGTACATTGGTAACTTGACCATAGGATAGGTGGTGCTTACCTCTGCCATCTTTTAAAGGTTAATTTAAAGTGAGGTCAATTTCTCAGGCATTTTCAAATCTAATTTACAGACAAGTATAACTTGACTCCAGGAAGAACATAGGGTAGGTGACAATGACCTCTGGTGACCCATAAAGGTCAACTTAGGGTCAGGTCAACTTAGGCATTTTCAAATCTAACGGAGCTGGCTCCACATTTGTGTACATGGGTAACTTGACCTATGATTAACATAGGATAAGTGGCTCTGGTGGCCTCTAAAGTCAAGGTCAGGTCAGTTTGGGCATTTACAAATCTAATGGAGATGGCTGCACCCTATGAGCTCCACATTTGTTTACAAGGGTAACTTGACCTCAGTATGAACATGGGATAGGCTGCACTGACCTCTGTTGTACAATTTAGGCATTTTCAAACTTAACAGAGGCAGCTGCGACCTACTGGCTGCTAAATTTTGTACATGGGTAACTTGACCCCACAATAAACATAGGATAGATAGCATTGACCTGAGGTGACCTTTAAATATCAGGTTAATTCTGGCATTTTCGAAAAGTCACCCTGTGACAAGAAATGTCACCACAATGCACCATTGGCAAACATTTCCAAAATTCGAAAAAAAACATTCAACATTCACAGTTTTCCGGATATCTTGATAATGGTCGAAAACGCTAGATCATACACTTTTGGACAATATTCACATTCATTAGATCCAGACACGTCCTTTTCTACATAAACAAGAAAATTTAACTATGAAATTAAAAAAACATCCCCTGTCTATTGTTTTAATCAAACATGTATCAATGAAAGATTGCTGCCTAAATACACATCTATATATATTTATATAATGTATATTTGGGCAGCAATACTTCATTTATGCATGTCTGGTTAAATACAAGGAACATCTTGTTAATTTTTTATTAAATTTTTCTTGTTTCCGTACAAGGTAATGTATGTTTGGATCCATGGAGTGTAGTAATTGTCCAAAAGTGTTATCGTACCGAGTGCTTTTGGCTAAACAATTAGCTATTTGATGATTCCTCAATTATTTAATCACTGTGTATGTGGTTTAGCCATTGGTGATGTTTCAAGTGTATTCTAAGTATAGTTAGATGTGAAATCCTTGTAAACAGCACTCAAACATTATACAGGATGAATTACAGAAAAATACTGATAATCTTGGAAGCTTTAGTCATTAAAAAGAGGAATTCAACACTAAATAAAATCTTCTTTGACCAGGGTCAAGGAGTTTTGAATGTATTTTGCAATTGAAACCCCTCCCAACTTAGAATACACTCAAAAGATCACATGAACACACTAATGGCTAAACCAAATACACAGTGATTAAATAAATAGCTGAAAATTACTACACAATGAATCCAAACATACGTTCTCTTGTACAGGAACAAGAAAAATTTAACAAGATGTTCCTTGTCTGTCGTATTTGACCAGACATGCATTTATATATAAGTGTATTGTTGGGTAACAGTTATCAGTACCAAATAAGGAATTGGTGAACTGAATTTGAATTCAACTGAGGCTTCTTGTGTTTACTTTGCACTAATGACCTTGGGAAAGGCATCGTTAATTATCTAGACAAAGGTCTCATCCCTGGCATGCTACATTGGTTGATTGAGAAAAGAGTGAGTGAGTTTAATACTTGGCAAATCACCCTCCAATAAATAATTTACTTCTCGGGCAGTTGCGACATGAAGCTGTTTCACCTGATGTCAACCTTGACCCTGGCCATTCATATATGATCACAATTGGTATTGACGGAGCTTAAGGCAAGAAATGGATTCTTCAAAGAAAGATTTTTAAAAATGATTGAAAATGAGGTTCTTTATTTCCTGGTGGAGAGATTTTGGGAGAAGTGTGAAATGTCCGGTGAGACCCTAAAACTTATGACGTTTTGAGGGGGGTAGTTTCCCATCACTTTCGACCCATTAAAGTTGAAAAAGGTTTCCCTTCACGTTTGACCCCTTAATGGGAGGAAAAGTTTCCTTACACTTATGACCCCTTAAGAAATTATATATACACATATAAAATAAGAAGATATGTATATTGAATGGAAAGTTAGGGACCAGTTTAACATTATAGTTACATTGTAAAAAGAACCCCTTTCAAAACTTTGAAACTTTCAAAAAAAGATTTTTCTAAAAACCTTTTACTTTAAAACCTTCCCCTAAGTCCATTGAGTATGCATTCCAAATCTGTTTCGGCTGTGCCCATGTTTAGGTGGTTTCTATAGTGTAACAGACAAATGAACCGACGGTGTGACACTTCTCACTTATATATATATTATATTCGTGCCTAAAATACGAACGTGAGAATGGAGAAGCCAACAAAGTGTAGGATTAAAAGACTCCTGTCTACCGTCTGACCTTCGTTAGCTCAGTTGGTAGAGCAGTACCTGCGTATAAGGTAGCTTCCAAGGTGGACGTGGGTTCGATCCCTGATATATATATATATATAATGTGTGTGTGTGTGTGTGTGTGTGTGTGAAAACGCACACTCACACACAGGGCCAAATTATCCTATATGCAAACTACGCCACAGCATAGGGCCCAAGACATTGAGGGGGCCCACAAATAAGTGGCAATATAGAACTTTATCACTATTCCTTTGGTAAAAAGATCAATCATAAATAAAATAATTACTTAATACATTTAGCACGTGAATCAAAATATTTTATAGGTAAAAATTAAAATACCCCTTTTTTAGTTTCTACTATGAGACGCCTTATTTTAACATTTGTAAATAACTGTTATTATTACTATCTTTATATTTCATTGTATATTTCTTACATTTTTTACATTGTCTAATTATGAACTTTTTTTTCTCTTTCTATTACGTTTTAAAAAATGTCTGCGTTACTACAACAATTTCTTATTTATTCAAAGTAAGAAATTTGAATTTATTAAATAATAAGTTTTCATTTTCTTAAGAATCTGCAATATATATATTGGTGGGCCCCAAAGTTATGGCTGGTGTAGGGTGCATTGTGGTCTTAATCCGGTTCTGCTCGCATACACTTATTCAGATTATGATATATCTTTTTCTAAAAAATTATGAATATATGAGGATTTCCTATTTCTGTTGTCCACACATTAATTGAAATAATGAATCTTTTTTTCTTGATGACAAACCAGAACCAATCCCATTCTTCTGGCTCTTATCCAACTCACCTTCTCATTTCTGAATTGGAACAAGCACTGGCTTCATTATCATCTTTGTATGTTCTTAATCCACTACACCTTTTACTATTATATTCACCTTATGTTACTACTAACAACTGTGATTCTGTAATTATTCATGTAATACGCACTCGTATATAATACGCACTTCTAACTATGGGCTATGAAATCCTGGAACAAAACATCTTGTGTATAATACGCACTGACATTTCAGAATGTGTAGCAGCTAAAATTAACCTTTGTTCAACTTTTTACTCGGGTCGTATCGACTAAAAATAAGAATATATATAATTTACATTGTTTTGAAACACAAATTTTATTTAGAGCAAACGCACGGACATATTTCACACAAAGATACAACAAGCTAGCGGCGAAAATAACTTCACACTATGAGAAACAAAATTATAAACAAACACACATTCCAGTGGCTAGTGGCTATTTCTGTGTAGCCACATAAACTGGAATCCTTGATGAAGTCCTTTAGAAAATGCTGCATCACAAACGCATTGGATGGCAGTGAAGACAACATCCTTTTTGAGGAACAAGGACAAGATGACTCTGTGGATGATGACGAAGATCGAAGATGACGAAGACATTACACTGACAACATAGATGAAACTATCATAATGTCTATCTTTGACACAGACCAGTGAAGCATGTACTTAATATCGATGGGAATAAAACATTTTAAACAAATCCAGTGTTTGGACCATAGATATAACTTATTTTTGGTCATGCCTTCCCAAATATGGCCATGCACATGACTGGGGTGAAAAAAGGTAACATTTAGTTCCTGTATATAATACGCACCCCTAACTTTTAGGCTTAAAAATCTGGAAAAAAGGTGTGTATTATACACGAATAATTACGGTACTACAATCCTAGCTGCTTAATTTTTTATGCCAGCTGACAATGTTGGAATAGTTATATGCATTCACTCGTGTCTGTCTGTCCACACAATATCTCCAAAAGTTCTCAATGATTCTCAATGAAATTTGGTGGAAGGGTGGATCATGGGCCAGGGAAGAATTAATTAAATTTTGGGGTGGATCCTGGAATCTTTTACAGTTACCTCCCCCACATCGTAGCTACATGTCCACACAATATCTCCAAAAGTTCTCAATGAATTTCAATTAGATTTTCTGGTAGGGTAGGCCATGATGTAAGGAAGAATTGGTTAAATTTTCAATTGAGAGATATTTTTAAAAAAAGATTTTTTTATACATTCATGCATTCACTCATGTTTTTCCACACAATATCTCCAAAAGTTCTCAATGACATTTTGTGAAAGGGTGGGCCAAGGAAGAACTGATTAAATTTTAGGCCGGACACCGGATTTCTTTACACTTACCTCCCCAGCATGTACTGATTTTCATTCAGTTTTTAGTGACAATGGCATTGTCAGAGGTATGCGCTCTCTGAGTGCTTTCTAGTTTAAATAGTTTTGCCACTTCTTATGATACCTACCTACAAAGATTTTTGACTTGAAATTTAATTCAAACTTTAGAATTTCTTACCTTTTGGGACTGTTGCTCTCACTCCTTTTATAAATTAAAAAGATTATCTTTAAATCTTTCAACTCTTGATGCACAGGCTGTATTAATATCTGCAAATTGAATTAAAAGTTATGCATTAATTATATCCTATACCCCTAAAAATCTTAAAAGTATAAAGGTCCCCAGCAAAAAATGGTTGAAATAGAGAGTGGCAATTAGTTGTTCTGGCTCAAATGGTTCCGGAGATACTGACCTCTGAACTTGAATTTTTGAAGGTTTTGAAAATCAATATCTCAGTTGTTTTTACACCTAGAAATCTCATTTATATACCATTTTAAAGTACAAACCTTTATTGTGTGCATTTTTACCTCAGAGGTCAAATAAAAAAGTTGACCATGAACTTGTGTTAGACAAAAGTATTGGCCATTTGGGGCCATGTTTTTAGTAAAAGAATGTCTTATATTCAAGAATATACAGTAATTATTTTTAGTAAACATAAAACTTCTCTTTATTTCTAATTTACTGGTATTATTAGTTTCAACTGGTAATTTTATTTTTTTTTATTTCTAACACTAGAATAAACATTATTGTATAAAAAGTTTTTATTTCCATGAATTTTAAGAGCCTAGAATTATAAAAAGGGTATTCAAATTCCATTTTGCTTTTATCTGCTTTCCTATGTGCCAATCAATGCAGAGTATAACACATCCACTTGTTTTGTGGTGAAATGTCACAACTTTATTCCTAATTACAACTGGCATATGACATGAAGTACTATTTAGGTTTATGAAATTTTCGAGAAGGATTGGGTAAGGAATTGGTTAAATTTTGGGGCGGATCCAGAAATTTCTCCATAAAATAGGGATAATTGAAACTTAGTTACATTCCTACATCATAGCTATATATGAACAGATATTCATTCAGTTTTCAGTTAGTGTATGGCATTGGCAAAGGTATGGACTTTCTGAGTGCCTTCTAGTTGTATTTTTGGTCTATGCCAAGTATGTTAATATTAATCCTTGCAGCTTTTCATTGTCTTTGCTACCACTGGAGCCAAAGCTGCAATGCTTAACGACAAATTAGAACCGAAATAAGGTGACAAATTAATAACGTAACTGTATAAAATGTCTCTTACTGAATAATAAGTAATCATAATAATGAGATGCGTAGGATTTCCTCTTGGTATGGTTTTGAGGAGTAACACGTTTTCCTTATTATATAGGCATTAAGGCTTAAAATGTTACAAACTACAAATTGACAAGTTACACTATTTGAGAGCTGATGAAATTATCTTTCTAACGATATGTATATACCTCCATCAAAAATTAATTCCACAATCCATAGACTGTGGACTTGAAGTTTTCTCCTAAAATGCTGCATACTTAGCTTCACGTCATGGGCTGTAACATTTTAAGACCATCAGATACAAATTTCAAACATACAGCGTTGGAAAGCTGATAAAATTCTCTTTCTAACAACAGGTGTATATATCTCCTTCATGAATTAAATCCACAATCCATAGACTTTGGCCTATAAAGTATACTTGGAATTTCTTTGTAAAATACTGAAATACCTATAAATTTCTGATTTTCTGAATCCCCCATGTCTGAAAACCATGATTTAGCCCTTTAAAGTACTCAGATATGTCAACTGGGAGATGAGATATGAAATTCTGTTTCTTTTGGTGTGTGCTGCCGGCCATTTTGTTTCATGCAAATGAGGTAGTTTTTCCCAACTTTTTTCTCAGAGAGGACATCCTAAGGAACCTTTTGGTACCCTACTCATAGGATCATGGGGGAGGGGTGTATGGTAGGCCCTGCTGGCCCTCGGACTATAAGTATTACAATACATCCAATTCTGCCGAGAAATACTTTTCAACTCAGTTCTTAAACCGTCCAACTCAAAGATGCAACTTTTAACTTCATTAACAGGATTTGCGTCCCATATTTGAAAATTGATTTTAAATATATATTTCGCCAAGCGCGATTTAACTTGTGGTGTTGTGTTAAACATTCAAATGTAAAAAAACATTAATGTGAGATGTTTCACTACAGATGTTATAAAAATTACAATACCATCAAAGACAAGAAGGACCGTCATGCGACTAACAACTTCTGGCACCAGGCTTTGTTGGGGTGATCAATTAAAAAAAATGGAAAAAGGGGGTGATCAATGAATAAGTTACTCCTCCTCCTACCTTTTGTTGGGCGGTGATCACTAACAAAGTCCATTAGTTCAAAGTTTCAAAGAAAAAGCATGGATGCTGCCAGACAAAAAAAAAAGTGACCATTTTAGCATAAACTTACATTGTAAATTGAAACCCCCACAAAAACATATTTTTGGTGAGAATTTTCAAAAATAATAATAAAAAATTTTTTTTCTATACCTAATAGTAATAAGGAGTAAATGTTGAAATTTTCAGCACTCCAGCTCCATTGGTGCAGCCTGTACGTGCGATAGTCAGCCACTTAAAAACTGAAGAAACTTATGTTGACAGTTTCTAATAATGAGAGATGTTATAAAAAATTAAAATACCATCAAAGACAAGATGGATATAGAGAAAGGCACTGGAGCTCTGAGGATTTTGGTATATATAATAGAAAGCACTCAGTGGGCACATACTGACACCATTGTCTCTAAAAACTGAAGGAAAATGAGTTCAAGGGAGAAAACTTTAACTGTAAGAATTTATATAGTTACCTCCCTTGAAAAATACTTTGATCCTAGGCAGAGCACACAGATATTCAAGTGGCGATCCATCATAAATAATCCTGTCATTTTTTTATGGGAACTATGCTACTATCTATACTAATATTTGAACACTCTGTTTGTTTGTCTGTGCCTCTTCTCTGCAAAAACTACAAGCAATATCGACCTAATAATCTGCATGTAGACTGAGAAGAGGTCAATTTTCCACATAGGCTATGTGATGTTGACCTCAGAGGTCATTTCTAGTCAATTTTCAGAGTTGTTGGCCACCATTTTGCACCAAGGATGGTGAAATTTACCATATGGGTATGGTGAAGATCTCAATCTATGTGATGTTGACCCTGAGGTCATTTGGGGTCACCAGAGGCCATTTTAAAACAATTTTCCTATTTTTTGGCCATAATTTTGCACCTATGAAACTGAAATTAAACCTGGGGGAAATCTTTCCATGGCGTAGCTCCTATGCATTGTGATTTTGCCCTCAGAGGTCATGAGGTAATTTCTAACCAATTTTCAAAGTTGCCACAATTTCACACCAACCCTGCTGATGTTTTGCATATGGGTACATCCTCTCATATCGAAGGTAACAGGTTAGGTGAGGCTGACCTTGGAGGTCACTAGAGGTCATTTCTACTCAATTTTTGGTAATACTTTGGCTCTTGTGGAACTTAAATTTGGCATAGTTCTTCTCATGACAAAGGTCATAGGCAAAATGAATTTGACCTCAGTAGTCATTCAAGGTCATTTGTAGACATTTCTAGCTAATTTTCCGAGTTGTTGGCCACCATTTTGTACCTATGAAACTGAAATTTGGCACAGTGGTTAATTTGTTCATATCCAAAGTATGTGGCAATGTGATTTTAGCATAAGAGGTCATTTGAGGTCACCATGTGTCATTTCTGGTTCTAGCCATTTGTTGTTGGCCACAATTTTGCACTTAGGATACAGAAATTTGGCATAGGGGTTCATCTTTAAGCAGCAAAAGGTTTATCCTCGAGGTAATCTGAGGTCTTTTCTGGTCAACTAAAGCAATTTATAGCATAATATTGAGTTATAAAGTACAAACTTTTTAGCTCACTGATAAGGTCAAATTCAATTGGGTAGGTGGTAAATTTCTTTTATGCAGAATCATACCAGCGGTCAGTTTGGGATTAAATTAACTTTTTGGGTTCATTTTTCAGTCAAGGAATTACATTTTTGGAGGTAATTTAGTACGTGGGGTTAACCTGGGCAGAAAAAACATGATAGGATGATTGGAGGTCAACACAAGTTAATTTTGGATTAAAATAGCTTTTGGGAGCAATACAAAATAACATTATAGGCTAAAAAAATTGTTTTTTTCTTTTGTTTGTAAAAAGTTCTGCAACCCTGAGAAACTTTTTCAGACTAAAATTATCAAATTTTTACAAGGCACAAGGACAATCTCACATGATCGCTGGCCTTTAACTGACTTATCCATGCTTTTCCCTTTATATTGGTGGTTCTAGGGTTGGATACCTAGGCAATCTTTTCATACTGGCTCCCAATGAGAGAAGCACTTATGTAGTGTATCCAGATGTCCTATCGAACTAGGGGATTTGTTCTGTTTGTGCATCAGAATATTTCGTCTGTTTTTTCATTGGTTGTGTTGTGTAAGAAGAAATATATCAAAGAACATAATTTTCCTGTTATATTTTCAGTTACTTTTCCCATCGGGCAACAATGGGTATCCCTGCAAGTAATAATAATAAGTGAATATTTTTCATGTCTGAAGTTAGGAGCTGCTTCTAGCCCTTTCCATCACAGATATCAAACTAACAAAACTATTAGCCTGTTGGGTACACCCACTGCTACTGTGAGGTCACCTCCTGCCACTGCAGAGTGCCAAGTCTCACCAGGAGTGTAAGTCTTGGTTTTGCAAGAAGCACATTTGTGAGAGAGCTTTGTTCTGAGGGTAAGAGGTAGACAGTCATATTGTAAACAGGATTGAAGGATGCAAGTCATCCGTTGAGTGACAGATACTGAACTGAGTTACGGTTCAAGTAACCAGAAGTTATTTAATTACCCTACATGATAACTGTGGATAATAAAGACACAAATACAAGAATGGTCAGTCAGGATTAAAAATGAACGACACAGAAAACCTTGGAGATACAACATAACCATGTGTCATGCAATCTCCAAGTTTTTGGCAATGAATTTGGTCTGAAAAAAACTAATGCAAAATATATACAATATTTTAAGTACAGCACTTCTAAAAACAGGAGAAAAACTCTTGAGTGCTTTATCTAGCATATTGTTTGAGTGAGAAGCTCTCAAAGAGGGCGTCATTTTTATTACGCTTTGAATTTTTGGCCATTTTCAGAGCCTTGTAGGATATCTGATCTGATTATATTTTTGAAATCTACAGAAAAAGTTAACCCTAGTCACAAAGCTGTACAAGCTATATCAAAGGAGCTATGAATGTAGGAATTTGGACCAAAAGGCTTGTTTGGCCAAATTCATAAAAGCAGGTGAATCTGAGAGGGTGACCTGGGGCCCTCTGGGTGATTTGATATGGAATGACTCCTATGTTTAGTCTAAGAAATTGAAACCACTTAAGATTATTACATCTACTACTAGGTGTAAACAAACAATATGGTATGTAGAGAATTGGATAATGAAAAGTGTATCTATATGAAATATGAAAGTGTATCTAAATTTGAATTTCACTTAGTGACAGGTCTTCATAACCTAATTGGTAAGACAGGCTCCCAACCCTACAGGATGCGAGTTCACATTCCGTCAGAAGCTAATTCATTATCGTCTGATCCATGCTTCTTACTTAACAGTTTTAGAATGTAAAAACACCTTATCTTTGTGATAAAACCCAACAAAAATAAGATGGTACAAAACCCTACCTCACCCAGCTTACTCACCAGACCTCTCTCCAACCGACTACTACTTTTTCAAGCATTTCAACCACTTTGTGCAAGGGAAGGTCTTCAACAACCGAGCAGCAGCACAAAACGCCTCAGAATAAATCATTGGTTACAAGAATAAATGGACGTGTTTCTAGTTGGCAAATATGTGTAGATGCTGAAGGTTCATATTTCGATTAATAACCTTTATTCTAAGCAGAGATATACTGCTTTAAAGTTGATGGTGAAAAAACGCAATTATTTTTGCACCAACCTGATAGCATTTGGCAACATTTGTTTCTGTAATAAAACTATCAAAAATTGTGTAAACAACATCACAGGTTTTGAACAGAGTCTGTTCTTTTTCTTGTTTCTGTATGAAAATCATTGAAACATGTAATTTTAAAGAAAAACAGATGTTCAGTTATGCATGAATCAAAAGTGATTCACTTTGTTATTCAAGAGAATAAAACATAAAAATAGATATTTGGTTATTTTAATTAAATTTGACTAGTTTTTACCTTCATCTTAAACTCCCAGCCATTCTCTGCCACTGTTTAATACTACTAGTTCTCAAACATAAACAGACTCCCATCCATTCCCTGCCACTTCTTAATACTACTAGATCTCAAACATAAACAAACTCCCTGCCATTCCCTGATACTACTAGTTGTCAAACATAAACAAACTCCCTGCCACTTCTTAATACTACTAATTGTCAAACAAACTCCCTGCCACATGTTTCATTAACATTTGAGAACTAGTAATATTAAGAAATGGAGATAGTTTTTGCATCAAAATATGTCATTAACGTGTGGCAGAGATAAAAAGACTGCCATTTATATAAGGTAGAATACTGAAATTTGAACTGACCCCATCTGTTTTGCCTCTCCCATGCTTAACCCTTTATAGGTCACCCCTAACATATTTTAGATATCAAAACAACCTTTTTGTATGTTAAACTAGACCTAATTACAAGATATTTTCAGAATTGTTTTTGTTTATGGGGGCATAAACCCCTCTGATGAAGTGATCATATATGGTGCCTCACCTAAAAAGTGACCAAAAATGGAAAATATGAAAGTAGAAAGTTAAATAAAACATAGAATTAAAGAATAACATCCAATATAATAAATAGATACAAAAAAATTGGTATTGACAAAAAGAATAACACTTCCGTGTTGATTTTAAAATGTTATTGTATGGGCCAAAAACAGGCTAATTTAATGGTGTGGTATGCCTCAAAAGAGTTTCTGTTTTTGTTCAAGCACAAGTGTACTTTGCAAAGCTTGCAGACCACATTGGTGCGGATTATGTTGTCTTTTTGGCTACAATATTTGTATGTGGCTAACAGGTCCTCAGGTGATCATATATAGTCACTTGCCCCATAATGGGTTAAACAAAATTATCTGGACTTTTGTCTACGTACCACACTTCACAAAAAGGGTTTGTTCCTCCTCTCAGTCAAATATGAAATATGCCATACCATTCATTGGTTGATAATACAGTAGTCCCCCTTTATAACGCGGATGTTGGGGTCCAAGAAATACAACCACAACTAATCTGCGGATAATCAAAAGTCAATTACAAGTGCCAGACGGTCAATGAAATTATGTGTAAAACTTCATACAATTATATGTTAATTGATTGCAAATTGAAGAAATTCAATATTTATTCATATTAAGTATTTTGATGAAATCTGTTTTTATTTGCGGTTTTCTGAAAAAGTGGGCAATAATATAGACAAAGATTTTGGGGTCTACCACCCACCTGCTTTATACTATGAACTGCGCTATAGCAATGGACTCCTGTATAAAATTGTTGCAGTAGTACTAATTTTTAAGAAGTCAAACGTTTTTATATTTCAGAATCGATGTCACCATTGACCTTTTTAAAAAGAAATCTCAAAGAAACCTTTTTTTTTTCTCTCTTTTCAGATAAACTTCTGAATTAGTGAAAATGAGTTCAAAGGCTGAAACCTTAAAAGCTGCAGCTTTGGAGAATGGTGATCACTCTCAGTTATGCACAAAGAATATCGATGGTCGGATGTTCCTAATCCTGGCGTCCGAGTTTGAATCCTCAGACTCGGAAGACAGTGATACTGCCAGCTGTAATTCTGCAGAAAGTGATTCTGAACATCTGGATTCGGATGCAGAAATCACCGTTGCTTTGCTCGATGAAAATGGACAAGAGGTAGAAGAGGTTTCATTTAACGATAATGTATCTCGTTCTTCCGAAATTTCAATTCCAGAATTATTAAAAAATCTACCAGACCTTCCGGAATTTATTTCCGAACCTGTCAGCAAGATTTCTTCATTTGCCTTGCCAACCACAACAGCAACGGAAACACTGACGAATAGCGTAAAGTTTTTACCTGTCACGAGTTCCAATCCAAATGCTCTTTCTTCGACTCCTCATAACACATTTATAATCAAGACGTCTATGCCTCTGTCGTCGCTGGACCTGAAATCTTTGCTCTATTCAGCAGGTTCTCTTTCCCATTTGGCGCCCAAGAGTCAATCTGAAAACCCCACAAAGACTCCTGTCATTTATCCCAAATCCATCTCAACTGATCATACTTACGTTTCCACGTACCGCAACATTCAACCTTCTTCTTCATCACATCCACCAACCAGTCTGCTATCTCGGAAACCCGTAACAGCCACAACTAATTTCATCACCAGCCCCATTTCCTCTGTCAATCACACCAACTCTTTACTTTCACAGAAACCTTTGCTTCAGAATCATTCATCATCATTGAATGCTAACAATTCCGTTATCCGTGTGCAGGTTTCCCAAGCCAGTAAGCTGGTGCAGGCTCTGAGCACCCCAATTGTAACTACTATGCCCACTGCTCCCAACCAACTTGTCCAGTCTTTCCCTATACCTCCTGCGAATGTGATAAAACCAATAACCCCAGTGCTTGATACTGGTCAGCTGATTCCCAAAGTCCAAATTGCTAATACCAATTTGGTTGGTACATTTCTAACATCTGCTGTTACGTCGCAAGCATTGGCATCAAATGTCCAAACAAAATCCCTTCCAAGTGGTCAAGTTGGTCAGCTGGTTAGACTTTCGTTACCTAACAATGCCAACTCTCTGCAGATGTCCCCTTCTTTGCTTATTTCAAACACAGGGACTAACACTTACTCTACACAATCTGTGATGAAGAAACCAATTGTGCACTCAGGTGTTGCGCCCCAGAACATTGTGTCAAACATTAACCAGGGACCAAGTCCAACTACCATAATCAATAATGTTGCCTCTCCTGCGCTGCCCTTAACAAAGAACAATACTGCTATGGTTCAGAACACTTTGCAGCCAACCACAGCCCTCACCTCATCAATTTCTACATCTGTAGCCCGTGTAAACAAAACAGATTCCCCCAGCGGAACCAATCTTCCTACAATTATTCATGCTTCAAGTATTCTTTCTACAACAACTATTTCTACATCTACTTCTTCAACCGTTCTTGCAACCCTTCTCTCCAATTCCTCCACTGGTCCATTCATGGTAAAGATCCTACCCAAAACCACCTCTCCTGCTACTGTTGGGTCAATCAGTACGGTGGCACAGGCTAAGAACTCTACTGTTTGCACAACATCCACATCTAGTATTTCAAATCCAAGTCCAAATCTGCCAGACACAAATAATACAAAAGACAATTTAAAAGAAGCTCAGGTCTCTCATAACATGACAATAAACAATTCTTTAGCTGCTGCTACAGTTGGGGATTCGCCAACTAATCTTGCTGAATCGAAAACTGCTCTTTCTCTAAATAACTCTGCAAAGGTTAACAATGTAAAGTCAATATGGCTTTTGACGCCTTCTGAAGCCAGTGATCTTTTTTCACCGACCACAACAACTTCAGTGACAAGTCTTTCAAATTCAATTTCTTTGAACCAAGACGCAAATGTTACCAAAGTGAAGACAGAGTGTGAAAGCATTAACACCCAGCAGTCTCCAGTAATAATTTTAAAGAAGCCTTTAAAACCAAATTCTGCCACTGTTACCCCTGTGACAATCTCTTCTGATTCTTCTGCGAATGTAAACTCCAATTCTTCCCCGAATGATCAAGAGCTGGATCTAAAAGCTAACCAAGAACAGACCAACTCTGTCAAAATAGATGACACTGTACAATTTTTAAAGTTGGGCAGTTTTAAAAAAAATACTGAGTCACATGTAAAAGTGGAACCGGTCAGTATTAAATTAGAAAAGGAAGATAATGGTTATGACATGGCTGAAAATTTGGAGAGGCCGCCTAATCTAGTGATAGATACTGAGGACACTGATAAAGCCTCGGTTTTGAAAATAGCGGCCAATAACCCGTTCTTTTTGAATGATACCAATAAGATTGATAACTCCTCTTTTTTGAAGATACCAACTGGTCTAATGAATGTTAACAATAAGATTGATAACCGCTCTGTTTTGAAAATACCGCCTGGTCTACTGAATGAAACCAATTCAATATCAGTTAATCCAAATCCTATCTCCAACAACTCTAACACACCAAATGTTGTCAAATTAAATCAAACTAGTAATCCCAACCTCATCAATGTACCCACTACAGGGAATAGTCCCAACCTCATCAAGGTACCCACTACAGGGAATAGTCCCAACCTCATCAAGGTACCCACTACAGGGAATAATCCCAACCTCATCAAGGTACCCACTACAGGGAATAATCCCAACATCATCAAGGTACCCACTACAGGGACTAATCCCAACATCATCAAGGTACCCACTACAGGGAATAATCCTAACCTCATCAAGGTACCAACTACAGGGAACAATCCCAACATCATCAAGGTACCCACTTCAGTTATTAAAGGCAGACATGTTATCGCGTTTCCACCCAGGGCTCCGGTTCCTTCTAGTGCTCCAGTTGTTACTTTGTCAAATCTGGTATCTTCTCCGAATCAACAGTATGTCAGATATACAGGTAAACCAATGACAGGTTCACAAGTTCTATCGTTGGCAGGTTCTCAAGTTGTCACACTGGCTAATCAGGCACCAGCAGCTACAGTATATGTCGCACTGCCTGGTACAGCGGCAACAGGCACACAACTTGTCACACTGCCTAGTCAAATACCACCAGGCACACGATTTGTCACAGTGCCTAGTCAAGTAGGAACAGGCACAAAACTTGTCGCACTGCCTATGCAAGCTCCAACAGGTACTCAACTTGTCACACTAGGAAATCAAGCTCAAACAGGCACCCGACTTGTTGCACTGCCTAACCAAGTAGCCACTGGCACAAAACTTGTTGCACTGCCGAGTCAAGCACCAACAGGTCCATCAGTTGTCACATTGACAAATCAAGCTTCAGCAACCACACAACTAGCCACATTAACGAGTCAAGCAATAACAGGTCCTCGAATTGTCACACTGACTAGTCAAGCACCCACAGGGGTCACATTGAGTAGTCAAGCATCGGCGGGTCCACCACGTGTCTCTTTGATAAATTCGGGAACATCACATTCACAATATGTCTCATTAACAAACCAGAACCTGTCAGGAAACCATGTAATCAAATTACCCAACCGGACATTGACTGGGACACAACAAATTATCAAATTACCTTCTCAAGTCACGCCTGGTATGAAACTACCGGTACAAAATTTGACAGGTAATCAGGTTGTGAAAGTGAATAGTACACCATCATGTGTTAAGATATTGCCTCTCAATGACTCAGCAGTTTTGCAGCTCAGCCAAATGGCCAAGGCATCTCCTCAGCTAGTTCCCAAGTCAGTATCGAGTAACAATAATGGACAAATGCTCACCACTAACGCAACAAATGAACCCAATTCTAATAGTGCTGCTTCAAATGCAGATGTTAATGACATTTTTAAGCAACTTCAAAACGGTGAAAAGTGTGCAGTTGTGGTGAGTCGTAAAGGAGCGTTATCAACCCAGCCTATGATCGGCACGACAACAATGGCAAATTCTGTAAATAAAGTTGTATCAATGCAGAGCTTATTGCAGCCAAAAGTGCTTCTAAAGAACAAAATTGTTTCTAAAAGCTTGTCAGTGCCTCTTTCACTTCAAAAATCCCCGCAAAACGGTACAGAAACCCACATCAAAACTGAACAGTCGGAAGATCTACCCATGACGTTAAAGATCGACTCGATATTTTCACTGAAAGATGAAGAAAAAGCTGTTGAATATTGGGCGTCAGAATCATCTACCTCCTCTGACACCATGGCGAATAATCAGGCTGAGACCGGGTGTGGCACTAAGGTAGGGTTAACTTCTGAAGGCTCCTCTCCCCCGAAGTACGAAATGGTTGTCCCCAATATGAAATCACTTCAACTTCAGCAGAAAGGGGTTTTAAGCAACAATACCCAGAGTGAAAAAGAAGAGACGGACATGAAGACATCATCCTCACCCCAGTCGAAGCCGATTGTCTATGCCAGATTAAACAAGCCGAAACCCCCGATCTCACCAATTCAACAGAGGCATTACAAGTTACACGACTTGAGCAACCATTTCCCATTGTCTCAGCGGAAGAGGTTTTTGGATATCGGACGTACTTTCAAACCAGAGATGATGAAATCCATTGTAAGAAAGGCACGCAAAGCGAAATCCTACCCGATCAAAGGTAGGGTCTCCTTAATGGAAGTGTGGAAGAAAAAGTATGAGTTTCTTCAGCCTCGGGTTATGTTATCTCAGTTGTACATACCTGCAAGAATGAAATCGGTTAATATAAAACAGTTGCCTTCTGAAACTGTTAAGTCTTTGAAGTGTCAAGCGAATTGTGTCCACAGGGTGCGGGTGTCTTACCCAAACGGAAAGACTGTGGTTGCCCCGACTGGTCAAAACTTCATGGTAGTGAGGGTGGAGGGCAAAAACATTACTCCGTACTTCACCAGCGCAGTACCTAAACCAAACTATGTGCTTAAGGATAATAGTAATGTACCTGTTTCCATATCTTCGGCGGCAGCCCAGAATTGGCTTCTGAAACAAGGGATCACTGGTGCGACAAATATTTTTACTGTTCCTTCCGCTAATGTTACAAGGGTTAGCATTGGTTCTCTCAGAAACATTGCACCTGCTGTTGGGGAAAGAAAGGATAGTGTGCAGTACTCTAGCCAACTCTCTCCAAATAAGGATGATGCCTTGAGTTTGGCATGTGGAATCATCCAGGACAATACACTCAAACGCAAGTCATCCTTGTCACTAGACTATGACTGGAGAGGGATGGACGAGGGGGATATTGATTGGTCAACGGATCTTAAGACAGAGCATCTGCCATATAAGAAGAAAAGAATGATCCAACAAGATGGAGCAGCTTTATAGGGTTCTACTGTTATACACTGATTTACTCAGAGTGTCTTCATCTTGGTTTTTATAGTTACGTTTTGGACGTTATACCCTTTGGCCTTTTTCAGTTGTCTGTCGTAGTCAGCAACCTGGGAATTTCGGACTATACCTTTTATTCAATCCACAGAGATAGATTGTTCTCATTCAGCTGTCCATGCCAGAGGATATCTCATGTCAGTTAATCATTTCCAGTTACTTCATCTTTGCGATCTCACCTGTCTGTCTCTTCCCAGGAGGTTACTGACAGACACCTGAAAAGTGCTAGAAGGTACAACGGACGAAACGTTGTGACTATAACAACCAAGATGGGGACACTAGTCCCAGTAAATCAGTCTATGTTAATGATAATTCTTCATCTCAGAAAATCAGAGAATACAGATCTGTTTTTACTTCAATGCATTTTCTGTAAATATTCAGAAATAAATAATATTTCATGACATTTCATTTTCTTAAACTTGTTCGCTTGTCTTTTATTGTGCAACTAGTCTATGACTCGTCGCTTTCAGGGGCGAATCCGGCCTGTTGTGCTGACTGGCTTCCAATCTAAAATGGGAAGGGGCTTTGCTCCCCCAGAAAATTTTTAAAATGATTTGTCCAAGATTGGCTAAAATTGCATTTCGGTACATATCAGCTACTGAAATTAAGTGTTGTCTAGAAGTCTATTTAAAACATGTTTCAAAAGTTTTGGATGTGATCTTGTTGAGCTGACTTTTAGAGGGGTCTGGGTGCATTGCTCCCCCAGAAAATTTTGAAAATTATGTATCCAGGATTGACTAAATTTGCATTACAGGGCATATCAGCTACTGAAATTAAGATAAATAAAAATTTTTGGAAAAATTCTAAGGGTCTTGAAGGTTGTCATGTGTTGAGACGAAAAGATTTAAAATTGAGAAGATGCTCAGAAAACTATAAATAAAAATTTTCTGAAAAATTATGAAGGTCTAACGTAAGTGAACAAATAAATGTATGTAAGAGGTCCGGTTAGTCACTCAATAGAAACCGTCATGCAACATCTTTTGGCAGTATGCTGTGTTGGGGTGATCAATAAATAAGTTATTCTCTTGTCTTTTTTGGGGGCATTGATCACTAAAATGTCTGAATTTAAAAAAAAAACTGAATGCTGCTGAACACAAACTAAGGGATCGATTTAGCATAAACTTATATTGCAAATTGACTCCCCCCCCCCCACTAAAAACCTATTTGGGGGTGGAGGTGTTCAAAGAACAAAAAATGTTTTTTGTAGACATGAGGAGGAAATGTTTAAATTTTTAACTCCATTGGTGCAGCCTGTACACGTGATACATAGCCAGACCAACTCGAAAACTGAAGAAACCTATATTGACAGTTTTGGTTGACGGTTTCTAATATTAGGTGAAAAATGACTAAAACTGATATATTGTTTAAGGGATGATTTGAGAAGAGTTCAACAATATATTTAATGATATCATGTTACTTTGAGTTATCATTGTTTGAACTCTAGCTCATTTGTCCCTGTGTTCTGTATGTAAAAGTCTGGCCCAGCCTTCGATGATCATGTTCAAAAACTCTAATGCTAGATAGTAGAGGTATAACGGTGCATCAGTATATCATGATATTGTTCAGTTTGGCAATATATCGATACATCTGAATGGGAATAAACATAGATGGAGAATACATAAGCCACTTACGATGCGCCAATGACATTTCCATGACGTTGGAAGTATCCGAAGAATTACAAAACATGTTAACTGATCTAAATAGGGATAGTAAAAAAGTAGGCTTAAAGATGAACAGGACAAAGACGAAAGTAATGTTCAACGATAAAGTCCCCATAAAGATAGAAGGAGAGACCTTAGAAGAGGTAATAAAGGTAGCGAAAGACCATGACTGCAAAATAAAGCGACGCATAATGATAGGTTGGAAAGCATTTGGTATGAACAGAGACATTTTGAAGAGCACCTTACCAATGTGCTTAAAGTTGCATAATACCAGCCATGACATACGGATGCGAAACATGGAAATTAACCAAACAAGCTGAAACTTAGAATAGCACAAAGAGCCATGGAAAGAGCAATGCTAGGAATAACTAAGAGATAGAAAAAGATCAGCATGGATAAGAGGGAGGACTAGAGTACAGGATATTATACAAATAATTAAACAGCAAAAGTGGAGATGGGCTGGTCACCTAGCAAGAAGAGATGACAATAGATGGAAGAAAAGACTAACCGATTGGTGCCCGTGGGACAGTAAACGCAGTAGAAAAGACCAGGCACGAGATAGAAAAGTTTGCAGGTAACATGTGCTAGAACTTAGCACAATCTAGGTCATCATGGAAGGAGATGGGAAAGGCCTTTGTCCAGCAGTGGACTTATAACAGCTGATGAGGAGGATGAACATTTCCTCAACGATAATACTTTTTTCGCTTATTTTAAAATGTTCTGATGTTTGTTTTTGGGTTTGTTTTTTTTTTTGCTAGAAAAGAAAAAGACCAAATTTTTCTCTTAAAAAAGAAAAACAAATTTTCATAAATTACAACGTAAAGTCTTATTTACTATTTTACTCCCACCCCACACACCTTTTTAATAATCCTGTATTGGTTTCAACGATGTAGCCACTACACTTTCCCTTCGCCTTCTCCCTATGCTACAACTCATATCCTATTCATTTCCATTTTAATTACCCCCCCCCCCCGACAAAAGAAATGTGTTAGCACTTACCAGATCACTCACCTGCTCATGTCTCCCTGTCCCTACATGATACGTACCAAACCTATTCACACTATAACATAACAGAGGATTGTTAGGTTTACCTAATATGATAATTCAAAACCAACACTTAAAAACAAAATTCAGAGAACAGGTTTAATATTTTGAAAGAAAATCGTTGCCAATTACAAGATCACAACTACTCCAGGGGGCTTAAACTACGTGGATTTAACTTTAACTGTGAGCGATGCTTGGGAATGCACTTGATTGTTTTAAAACATACACTTTTATACTTCAGAAACAGATTTCTCTGGCATCGTGATAAATATCGTATCGTGAAAAAACGTATAATTGCAGCCCTATTAGATAGCACCCGCCCTACACATTGACCAGCATTAATGTTGTTTTTATGTTTACAACATCCTGTAGCGAAATAGACGAGATAAGGTTACCAGTGGCCAGTGGGGATAGGAACGTGGTCAGATTTGGAATTTGTGTCAAACTGCCTACGTGACCAACTGGTGTATCAGGTTATCGAAAAATCGTTGGGAATTTGAAAAGTGGGAGGAGTTATGACCATTATGTGTATAAAGGCTAGAGAAAAAACAGTAGAGTTGGGGTCAGGAGGCAGTGGGGGATCGCGAGGTGTCCCTGTCTCGTAGCAGTCCTTGAAAAGTGACCCACTCCTTTAAACAACGACATGCAACAGAATTTCCGTACCTCGCCTAAATCCGCAGACCAGAAATTGACCTGCGTGGTACGCAAATAAAACTTCGTAAAAGTTTAATATACGTGGATTTTGTCGTCTTTTCTCTCCACACACGTGGGGGTGTTTTCTTTGTGTCCACAAATGAATTTCCCTCCACAGAGAAATTTGGCTCCAGTCGACAGCCCAAGACAGAGACATCATCATCATAATCGCCGCCCGCAGCCCGCGGAGGCGATCCGGACAGAGAGACATCATCATCGCAGTCCGCAGCCCGCGGAGGAAAAGCGATCGTCTCTGAAACTCTCTAACTCACTGTCTCTCCCTTAACAAAACTTTCCCTCGTGGCGGCCGTGATCGTATGGTGGTTAGTACCCCTCGTTAGGCTACAATCCAACTTTCACTCAAAGAGTTGTTCGGACAATTGAATTCCTTTTTGTTGTTTCTGTTGTTCACGTGACGTTTCAGAGTCCAATTATCTGAAAAACTCTTTGAATGTTAAGGAATGGCCTCCGTTTTGTCTTTGTAGTGTCTCTGCATCTATAAAAGGTTTGTAGCATAATCACATATGCACCGTACACATGTGCATGCTTGAATAACAAGTTTATTGTGTTTCGAACGGCCATTGGAGAACAGAGGACAACAGAAACAAAAAGTGTGCAACACGATCTTTCGAAAATGGTTGAGTTGGGAAACACGAAGTTAAAGGAGAGGCAGAAGAGAAAAGGAACGATGCACACCTCTTTGGTGTTGGTGTCTTCGCTACATAGTTGTGCAAGTTTCGGGTAGCTGTAAACAAAACCACCATCTGCATTTTTGCGTCGCACAAATAACACGACGACAAACATTTCGGTGGAAAAAGAATTCTTTATTTACGGCTGGCTAAACCGTCTATTTTCCGACTCCCTAAATATATCTCGGGTGACTTTGTAATGTACTCCATATGTATACGTTATCATTCTCTCTCCTCCACTTAGTTACAGGTCAATTAATTTCGACTCGGACAAAGCTGGCCAGCCAAAGCCGCTTTTGTGCACTGAAGAAAAAGACTGTTGCTTCTTCAAATCTAAATCTCCAACTCCCTAAAAACTTATCGAAACTAAACTAGAAAAACTCATTAGCCAACAAAACTAATTGGATACACAATATCACGTGACACTTCCGGGTGTCTTTCCCCCAGGCCCGAATCTCATCCATCAGATGGTATCTAGGGCTGTCAGTTCCCAAACCCACAATGGTAACAAACCCCTCGACTTCTCAGCAGGGGGCCGATACCTTGTCTGGAATTGACTGGATATGTCCCATCCAATCATATGTGTGTTTTAATACCCCATATCGCGCATGGGAAAGTCCTGACTGTGGAGTCACACATACAAAGATACACATATGTGTATATAAATATGCACACTTATAAATATATATCTACATATAAAAAACTCATTAACGGTTTCTCTCTCTCTCTCTCTCTCTCTCTCTCTCTATCCCATATTGTAACATTCCTTCCCTCATATAAAGCAAAATATTCAGTATTTTTGTCTTTGATAACTAATATATTTTTCATATTAATTTCTCATCCCCCTCCACGAAAGAACAATGTGTTACCGGTTCTGTTTTTGTTCTCTATTTTCATTACGCGTCTCGTAAAAATAAAAAGGTTCTCTAAGTATCTTCTAAACCATCTCGCCATCTTCCAAAGAAACATATTTAACGTAAATGTTTATGCCCCAAAATAAATGCTAGCTCAAAGTCTCTCCATCTATTCAAACGAATCTTTCTAAAATGCAAACAGCGCCCCAGTAAGCGGGCATGTCCCATACATGATATCAACAGAAAAATGCACATCTCAGAAATTACATAAGAGTCGTGAAGAAAACACGATTTACAAAATGAAGTTGGAAAAAAAATCATTAAAGAAAACAGGCAACCCTTATTCACCTTCAATTAAACCTTCGGATCCGATTCTGTCGAATGCAAAATGTCACTCTGCGTTTACTCCTAAATTGAAACTCGAATATTTCTTTCGTTCAAACCACAAATTTCCTCTTCCATGGGCTACCTTCACATTTTTTCCGAATATTTTAGGGTGCTAGAACTTCATCTAAAACCTTTTTTTATTCTCTAGGTTCCACAAATAAGGGATTGTCTCTAAGCAACAAGATATCCGTCGACACCCCGCGGACTATTTGGGGGGGGGGTTAGCGCAAGAACTTCAACTTAAACCTTTTTTAAATCTAGGTTCCACAAGTAAGGTATTATCTCTAAGCAACACGATACTGTCGACGCTCTAGTCAAAATATTCCAAACATACTATGTTTATTTTCAATAGGCGTTTACATTGAGTAACATTACCTCAAAACCTCAAAAGAATCCCACAACCCAACGATCACTAATACCCAGCACAGAGATCAAAATTCCATCACAAAATTAGACCTGAATATACATTCCTGAAAAGGGGTACGAATTTCTCATGAAAAGAAAAGGTCGTCAAATTTCATTCATGGAAATAATAGACAGCACCTCAAAAGTTTTTTTCTCCTTAAAACAAAATACAAGATCGACATAGAAACACGTCATAGGCATGAATGCACTCACGCCCTCAACCGAGAATTAAACCCGTATTCCTGATTTCTGCGAGTTGGAAAGTAAATTATGTCTTTCAGCTGTTAATCACAGCTTCAGCGTTTGCTGGCATCTCTCACGTCAAATTATACACCAGGCCAGCGAGAAATTGTTCAACTACTCCATAACCAGAAAATGCCTCCAGTGATTTTCGCCCAAACACTCCAAACATACGATGTTTGGTACAAATCTGCACTTATAGTGAATAAAGTTCCATTCTTCGGACTTGTCCAATCAATCAAAGTTCAAACAATAAAATCACATAAATACATGGACAATCACATAACAAATACAGAAAGAGTTCACTTTAAAAACAACAACAAGATTGAAACAATCATAGAAGTGACGCTGATTAAATGACAAAAGGCACAAACAAAACTCACCAAATCCTTTTTTCATAATTCAGTAGCCACGATTTCTCATTTTGTTCCTTGTAGTTTTCATTTGTAAATTATTTTTTAAAGTTTTTTTTTAGTTTTCTCGGAACTACAAGTGTCAATTTTTCAGATTTCTTTTTCAACTGAAAAGAAAGAGTGTTTTGTTTTTGTTTTCCTTTTCTGTTCTTCCATTGTGGTGTGCTCTCTCGTCTCGTTCTTTTTTATGTTGAGACCTGCTGTCACTTGTTCTCCAACAAGACGTTCACCGTGGTAACATTTTCCTTATCTAGTGGTTAGGTTATCATTTTTTCTTTGATTTCCTTTTTCAATCGTTTGTGACCCCATGCTGTTTTCCGTCGTAACACCAGGTTCGATAAATCGAACATGTAATTCGATCCTGGCATCCATAAAAGGTCTGTAGCATAGTCACATGTGCATCCTTAAATAAAGAAAAAGTTTGTTGCGTTTCGAACGGCCATTGGAGAACAGAGGACAACAGAAACAAAAATTGTGCAACACGATCGTTAAAAAATGGTTGCGTTTGGAAACACGAGAAGTCAAAGGAGAGGAAGAAGAGAAAATGAACGATGCATACCTTTTTGGTGTTGGTGTCTTCGCTGCGTAGTTGTGCAGTTTCGGGAATCTGTAAACAAAACCATTTGCATTCTTTCGTCGCACAAATAACACGACGACAAACATTTCGGTAGAAAAAGAATTCTTTATTTACCTTAGATGGATATATGCCTTTCCCAATGACCCTTCTCAAAATTATAGACTGTAACATCCAACTTCTCGTTGGTCTTTATTTTGTTTACTAATGTCTGAAACTAGACTATTGTGGTCGATACAATTCCCCCGGAATTGTATCATATACCCTCTCTCTTGCCGACGCTCGTCGTAACATGGTGGACGTGGCATTGGTATACTACAATCTAAAAGGCTCCATATCTGTTTGTACTTGCTATAAGGTGTGCTTATTTTTGGATATATCACCATTCTCCACTTGTGGGGTTAGGTACGCACAGGCAATTATTAGTAAGACCCACTTTCGACTTGCCAGGCCTGTCAGAGCTTTGTTCTGATTACGGCACCTGGTATTCCCCAGTGGTCACCCATCTAGGTATTGACCAGGCTCGACGTTGTTTAACTTCGGTGATCTTACGAAAACCGGTGTATCCAACGATTTGATTTAACCCGGTGAAAGGTTCATCAATCCATAGTCCTTGTGCTGAGTGCTTAGCAAAGAGGCATTGAGTACCATTTTAAAAGTCTTTGTTATGACTCAATGGTGGATTGAACCGTGACCTACCAAACCAAAGACCAGCACTCTATCACTTGGTCATATTGATCAGCGAACTTATTTTCAGTGCGTGTGTGTATAAAGTTGATCAAGCTAAATAGGTTTTAATATGCAGGCTGTTTCATAAAAGACGCCACCCTAAGGATAAGAGGGTAGAATGTCATCATCATCATCAGCAGCAGCAGCCGCTATAAGTCCACT
>VCCN01004987.1:1470984-1476417 GCA_006491835.1 Architeuthis dux | reverse complement strand
TGTCGATTGGATATAAAATGATCCATCATTTGATTTCATAGTAGAACTATGTAATATCTAATCTCCTATGGCAGTGAATGTTGGACTGTTTCGTTACAAATGGAAAAAAGAATTGAAGCAATCGATATGTGGTTTTATCGATGAATGTTACGAATATCATGGACAGAGCATGTAATAAATGAAGAAGTTATGAGGAGAGTAAGAACTACAAGGAAAATGTTGCCAAAAATCAGAAAGAGACAGTTGAAACTTTTGGGACACAATAATTAGGAATGGAGGCTTGGGGAACTTAACGCTCTCAGGGTGCATAGAAGGCAAAAGGAGCAGAGGTAGACAGCGAGCAACCTACTTGATGACAGGTGAATGGCAGAAAAAATACCGGAAGGTGTAGAAGAACGGGAGTTGTTGAGATCTACAAGGGAAAGGAAGCTGTGGAGAGCCATGATCGACTACGTCCTGAAGGTAAATGACGCGCCCATGAAAAAACTTTGTGCATATACTTCTGAGCAAGTTCGCAATCTTTCTTTTTCAAGTTTTGGGTCTTCTTACTCTACCAGTGAACCAAAACCGATTCAAGACATTGTATAGATGGTGATGGAGTCATTGAAAGAAATGATTGTTCTGGGACGGCTGACGAGATATTTCGCCGATATGACATCACACATTTACATTGATAGTATATAGAAATCTCAAGGAAAGAAAAGTTATATTTTTTTTACTAATATCTCTTAGTTTTTGAAAACTTGTCTTGAATATTTTGAGTACGTTTGCTACCTCCCGCATCGTATAATATTGGTTATTCTCAAGTAATATCTTCATTTGATTGCTTTCAACATCAACTGGTCTACCTGATCGTGTAGCATCGTTCAGCGAGTAACATCCAGCACGAAACTTCGCAAACCACTTTTGACGCATTCGACCATTTACAGTCCCTTCTCCATAAAATGCAAAAATCTTTTTTTTCTGTTCAAGTCACATTTCTTAAAATGCAATAGCATAATATGCCGAAAATGTTGCTCATTTTCTTCTAGCATCAATATGAGAATCAATAACAAAAAATAGGCCAATTTTGACAAATCCTTTTTTAAAATGCCCTCTGAGTTGACAGCTGTCACGATACCAATCAAAAACGATCTTTTCAATGTGAAGTTAGTTAAAAATCGATCCATCATCTCCCACTGGTTCAGATTTATTTTTCAAAATGATTTACGGGAGGGTGTTACGCTTAGCGTAAAACTGGCGGTCATAGAAGAAGGTCTTGGGACGCTCAGTTGTTTTCTCCATAGAAATTAATGTTAACAGCTTCTTCACTTTACGCAATTTCGTATTATGAAAGGTTGCATAGGAACATTCTACTCTCGGATAGCGGGGAAAAAACAAAACTAGCATTCCAAGGGAAATTATGAATCACCGCCATCCATATATGCTATGTTGGGGGTGATCAATTAAAAAGTGGGACAAATGGGTGATCAATGAATAAGTTACTTATCTCGCCTTTTGTTGGGCTGTGATAACAAAAAAAGGTCGGAATTTAAAAAAAAACAAGCGCGCACAACCAAGTAACTAATTTAGTATAAACTTACATTGCATATGAACCCCTCTCTGAGGACCTACGCAATTCCAAGTTTCTACTATGAACGTTAGGGTTGGACGAAGTCCAGATGAAGAGAGAGATAAAATTGAACCCCCTTCTAAAAACCTATTTAGGGTGGAATTTTCAAATAGCAAAAAAAAACATTTTCCCTATTCATTTAGGGGAGTGTGTGTACAGAATTTCACATTTCTACTACGAACGGTTAGGACTGATAGAT
Source organism: Architeuthis dux (assembly GCA_006491835.1). NCBI lineage: Eukaryota > Metazoa > Mollusca > Cephalopoda > Oegopsida > Architeuthidae > Architeuthis > Architeuthis dux. Next base: position 1,474,606 of record VCCN01004987.1, on the reverse strand, counting down.
GCATAGATAGATAGATATAAATGTCCGAACACAGGAATAACCTAAACCCAGCAATAAACCAGTGTTATGGGTAGCGGTGGTTAAAAAAACTCGAAATGCATGAAAGGATATTGTTTGTCACTTAAGACTGAATGAAAATAAATTCATATATAGCTACAATGCAGGGGAGGTAACTTTAAGAATTCCTGGATCCACCCTAAAATTCAATCAGTTCTTTCTTAGCCAATGCCCTACCGTTCCAAAAAAGGTCATTGAAATTCATTGAGAACATTAGAAGATATTGTTTGGAAATATAGCTACCATGCAGGGGAGGTAAATGTAAAACATTCCTGGATCCGCCCCAACATTTAATCAATTCCTCGTGGGCGCAGGAGTTTCAGTTATACAGCACCCAGACTTTGGAATCAATTACCCTATGATATCCGGAACATACATACATTAGCAAGCTTTAAATAAAAAATAAAAAACTTTCCTATTTCGAGACTTTCATAATTATAGTAAACCAATACATTTCGTTACTGTAGCTTCTGCCCCGTGTTTTGTAAAAAAACTTTATTAACAAGTTGCACTTTCTTCTTACTCTTCTTTAATAGGCCTTATATTTTTACTGCAATTGATTGCACATGTTTTCAAGCGGTTTTGTCCAGTGGGGACTTAAGTATTGATGTTCCCGAGAAAGGGCGCTTTCTATACGTGCATTTATTATTATTGTTATGATATAGTTAACACCTGGGCGGAGGTGGAAGTGGCCCCGTTGACCCCAGGAAAGATGCATATGCGCGAGTCCCCGAAAACAGGATGTTGACTAAACTTGCAGGTCTTTTCTGGAAAATCAGCGTGGGCTTTAAACCCGATAAAAGCAGAAAGACACCGCTATAGCTATGATAGAGAGGAAGTAACTGTAAAAATACCCGGACCCAACCCTAAATCTAAGCACTTTTTCCTTTAACCGTGGCCCACCCTTCCACAAAATGTCATTGAAATTCATTGACAACTTTTGGAGATATTATGTGGACAAATATACAGACATGAGCAACTACATATACCTCTCCAAACTTCGTTGGCTGACGTAAAGAAAGAAAGTTATTTTTATACAGTCAGTTTTAAATGTTATGTTTATATAGTCAACTTTAACTTTTATTTTTATATAGTCAGTTCTAAATGTTATCTTTATATAGTCAGTTCTAAATGTTATTTTTATATAGTCAGTTTTAAATGTTTCTTCTTCTTCTGGCGAGAGTGGCCTGCCTCATACAAACGGTTTGGCTTTTAGAAAAGGTGAACGTTTGATTGATATCGAGTGTTGAATTCAGATGATTACATCAAGGTCAGGTGTTATGTCAATACACTTTATTGACGCCTTCTTTACAGTCAATAAGCCAACGGTAACTCTGCACCGATAGTTTTGTTTACACAGACGAACAGGAAACGAAGACAGGCTCTTAGAAATGGTTTCTCAAAATACACATTACTTTGTAAGGGGGAGTGTTTTAGAGGTTTTTAACGATTTCACTGTGCATCCTTTTGTTAAAAATAGACTATAAAACTAGAAAACACTCAGAGACTGTATTCATCTGCCAACGCAAACTAAAGATGAATGAAAATCAGTCAATATATAGCTACGATGAAGTACGATGGGTAATTGTGTTTCGATTTTCCATATTTTGGACTATTGTTTACATTTTCTTGATATATGAAAAAATAGATCGCAATCGGAAACAAATTCCCAGATTCCTTTTTAGCCCATGGCGAACCCTTCTACAAAATCTAATTGAAATTCATTGAGAACTTTTGGAGGTATCATGCGGACAGAAAGACACATATATCTCTTCCAACTTCGTTGGCAGAGTAAATACATCTATTCGTGATTCATTTTTTTATACTGTCAAGATTTATGAAGCCTAACATATACTATCTCTTAATATTGAGACGTAGACCGGAACTATTGAATTATTTTTTCGTGTTAGTATCCTAATCTTTAATGAACCAAGACAATGTGCTTTTTACCATTGTTATTATTTCATGCATATACTTGTTCACACGTCTGGTGGCTTTAGCTGGGTATCAAGTGACAACAAGTCTGCTCAAATCGCCGTCACTTTTATAGGTATTCATCGATACTCAGCCCCCTTGAGGTCTGGTCAGTCTCAATCATTCTACGAAACTTTAATTTCTACAAATTCCATCTCTGTTTCTGGTGTGGTTCCAAGTGCTCCAATTACTATAGTCACAACCCTAGCCTTCATGTAAAAGCTCTGGTAGCGCAATAAGTAGAGCAGTTGCCGTATATAGGTAGGTTTCCCGAGGTAATAGGGATGCGAGTTCGAGTCTCGTCTAGAGCTTATTTCGTGTTTCCAATCTACACAGTATATTCACTTCCCTAAACTGAAGAACTTTGAACCGATGAAAAGCAACTAAAATTAAGATGAAAGAAATCCTAGTCAAAAATTAATAATGGCCTAACCTTCATGTTCAACAGCTTCTTAAGTTCCCGAGCGAGGTCCTCACATTTTTCTATTATTTCGTTTTCTTTCTTCTTCCCTGTGTGGTTTGCTGATACAGTCACGTCTACGACCTTGCAAACTTTCTCTTCCTTATTCACAAACACCAGACCGGGTCTTCTTGCTTGGATGGGGTGGTCGGTCTGGATCTGAAATCCCAGAGTATTTTACATTCGTTATTCTCTATACCTTTTCCCGAGCAAATTAAAAAGTAAAACAAGCAAATTCAAAAATACGGCAACCAAATTCAAAAATACGGCAACCAAATTTAAAAATACGCCGATAAAATTTAAAAATACAGCGAACAAATTTTAAAATATGCCAAGCAAATTAAAAACTACTGTAATACAATTAAAAAAATAAGGCAACCAAATTTAAAAATTCACTAAGCAAATAAAAAGACAAGCGAACTGAATCCTGGCGTTGATTTTTAATTTGCTTGGTGTATTTTTTAATTTGCTTGGCGTATTTTAAAATGTGGTTGCCTTATTTTTTAATATGATTGCCGTTGTTTTTAATTATCTTGCCGTATTGTTAAATTTGGTCACCGTAGTTTTTAATTTGGTCGCCGTGTTTTTAAATTTGGTTGCCGTATTTTCAAATTTGCTTGTTTTACTTTTTAATTTGCTTGGGAAAAGGTATAGAGAAGCTCTGTCTTGTGGTCATAGTATTTGCTTACATGGTTGAACCCAGTTCGTTTGCACAGTTCCTAATGAATGACTGTCACTCCTCTATCGTGACTCTTTTAATATTGTTTTGAACCAGCTTGCTGCATTCACTTATAATGTGGTTCACACATCTTTTATTCACAAAGATGACATTTACTATTTTTCTGGGTTTTTGTCTATTATTATTATTGAATATTTGACTATACCACCTTTGACACTCAGTTACATACATGAAGCAACCTGACAGGAAGGGAATCACTAGCAATGGCTTTCTTGACTAGCATGCAAAAACATTTTTATTATTAAATTTGACTAGTTTTTACATTTATCTTAAATTTTAGTTGCTTTTATTACAATTATTTTCATTGTAATAAAAATCTACTAAAAATTAAGATGAAGGTTAAAAAGGTTTTAATTTAATAATAAAAATGGTATGTACATCAAATAATAATA
>VCCN01004987.1:1450128-1465295 GCA_006491835.1 Architeuthis dux | reverse complement strand
GAGAGATGTTCAGGGTGATTTATGTTTTACACAGAATTAGATTTTCTAGTACTATAAGTAGAATTTTCTTGTACGGAACTGTTTCGGGGATTTAAAAACAAAACAGTCATTCTACCATGGTTGCCCAGTGTAAATAGATATATTTTCTTTCTCCCACTCTCTCTGTTTTTATTTCCATTCTTTACTCTATTTTCTCTCCCCTCTCTCTTTCTCCCCCTCCCTCTTTCTCGCCCTACACTTGTTCCTTCTCACTTTAGTTCTCTCTCTATTTTACCTTCTTTCTATTTAGACAGATGACCATTTCACCTCACACCAATTAAAGTAATTAAAATAAGAGCTAATGAGAAATTTAATCATCCAAAAATTAGTGTAAAAAATTTATTTTTTATTTTTAAGGAATCGTTTCTATTGGAGAATGGCATCAGATTTCATCTCTTGGAGAAGAGGTGAGAAGTCATCCAATCTTCTTTCATTCCATTCTCTTCGAAAGAAGTTCCACTGACAAACAAGTTTTTTTAGAATCATCATCATCATGAGCAGCAGCAGCAGCAGCATCGTTGGACATAGACGTTTCCCGAGATTCACCAGACCTCTCTATCGTTGGCGACGCGGAGCCAATGCTTTCTGGAATTGTCTAGTCCGTCACGCCATCTTGTTTTTTGCCGGCCACAGTCTCGCATATGATCTCTGGAGATCCACGTTGTAAGTCGTGATGTCCAGCGGTTGCCTGACATTCTCGCAACATGACCAGCCCATTGCCATTTGAGTTTCCTTATGGTTTCTATAATATATCTTACCCCTGTTTGTTTTCTAATCGCTTTACCTAAATCTCCCATGTTCTGCCAGTTTGTTCGCTTCGTTTTTGCGCGTCACATTTTGCTAAAACATTTCGAACTTGTCCAGATCATCATGCCATGTTACTTTTGCCGGCCCCACTTTAGCCCATCATCTCGAGGGATCCATGTTGTGAGTTGCGATGTCCAGTGGTTTGCAACATGGCTTGACCATTGCCATTTCACTCAGAACTCAGACCCATTTCTACTTGAAGTAACATTATGTGGGATTATGCGTAGGTAAATTGATACACAGTCACATGATTGCACCCGGATGTTCAGTAGATGTCACTTAGTACACTTCATGAGTTAACATCAAGTATGAAATATAATATTATATAAGAGACTGTGCAGATCAATTAAATTGTATGTGACACCGGTGTCACAGTGAGTTCTTATGGGTTAAGTTTGCTAATGGCTTTTATGATATCTCTGACACCCATTTTTTCTTTGATATATTGTAAGGATCCGTAATATTTCCATGTGATATTTAGCATGACTCTTCCTGTGAATGTTGCATGGTTCTTAGTTTGAAGCCCAATATCTTGGTTAAGTTCCGTGTTCCAGCTCAGTTGGTGACTATCGGGAGTACACATTGGTTGTAGACCCTTCTTCTTTTAGACTAATGGGATCTCCTTGCTCTTGAAGAACGAACTTAACTAAACTTAATGTTAAAATATCGGTTTTTACAAAACCCTCTATAGAGAAAAGATACCGACCCAAATGACGTTTTTCGAATGTACAGGGTAGATATTTCAGCAGAGCTGATATTGCAGGATACTGAATTCATTTTAATTTTTACAGAGAAGCTAGTATACAAGCTGACATTTCCATTTTATAGAAGTAAATTAACAAATTGAACAAATGAAAATATAACACAACAAAAGTAATCGAGTTTAAATTTATAATCTACCATTTTAAATAATCGATTTAAACTTATATTTTATCATTGTGTATGAATACAAAAACAAGATTCATCCATTGCATTTATCATGAAGAATTAGCAATTTAAACTTATATTTTATCATTGTATATGAATACAAAAACAAGATTCATCCATTGCATTTATCATGAAGAATTAGCAAATTAAACTTAACTTATGCATATCGTCAACGAAACGTATACATGATTCAAAATCCCCCTCTTTCTATTCCACATTTCAAAACAGTCTCCAAAGTCCTCTTTCGGGGTCGCCTTTATCTGCTTCGTTGTGTTCTCCTTAATCTCTTCCACAGTCTCAAATCTCTTCGCGGAGAGTTGAATCTGGACTGTAGGGCCTGACATACCAGGGTGATGGGATGTTTTGCCGACACGTGAAGATTGACTCGCTCAGACATTGTGAATGCGACGGTACACAAATCCACCCAGAGAGAGAGAGAGAGAGCGAGGGAGAGAGACAGAGACAGAGACAGAGGGGAGAGAGAGGGGGAGGAAGAAAAGATTTACTCTCTCCTCACTTCCCATACCAAGACATACTCATAAAGGTATATACTACATCTACTACTCGGAATCTGAAGAAATGTTTTCGAGGAGAGACATCGGCTTTATCGCATGAGTTGGCTTACAGTGATTCAGTTCTCTTTGGACAAGGCGAGAAATCACTTCACACTTGTCATCTAATGTGTGGAACACTCGAACGAAATATCCGATCGGTTCGAAAGAGGAGCACGACTCTCGTATCGATTATTGCCGGGGATGCACTTGACGCAAATTAGACCGACATTGTCGTGACTGGTTGCGTGATTGGGAGACATCGGACGGTCAGGAACCCCACCCCCACACACCTGGGAATTACTCTACTCCATTTCTATTGGTTAGTCAAAATAATCAGTCTCTTCAAGTGTGATGCTGAGTGTGTGTGTGAATTGCCCATCGACTTGGACGCCTGGGTGGATTCAACAATACAGTTCCACCATCGTACAAAACTAGCCCTCCTTATCTATATTATGGTTTGAAAGCTGTCAGTCTGTCTGTGACACTAATAAGGTCTACTATGGAAAATTGCTTTCAAAGTGATTTCCTTTACATTATTATTATTCTTTATAAATGAGTTCGAAATTATTTAGCAGGTAATGTGTTAAATTATTTCAACTAAATAACCAATATATTTTCATTCTATTAAATATGGCTTTGTTATCCCTCACGCTCCACTGAGTTTCTTCAGATACTGCAGTGCTTTAGATCTCCACCCTTAGATATACCGCTAGCAAAGCCACCGCCGGTATTTACTAATATAAATAATTGATGTAATTAGGAAAGCTGCGATCTAAGGAATTGCTTTCCCTTTCCATTGTTAAGACAAAATAATCAATCTCTTCTAATGTGATGCCGTGTGTGTGTGTGAATTGCCATGGGCTTTGGTGTCTGGGCGGATCTGACAATGCAGTTCCACCCCATAAAACATCGTACAAAGATTGACTTCCTATCTAAATGATTAATGTAATCAGAAAAGCTGAGTTCTAAGGAATTCTTTTGTTTCTTGTTACCACCGGTAATAAATAATTTAAAACGATTTCATGTACAACAAGAAAGCATTCATGGAGCACAACTCTCTGCCAACGCCATTGTCACTAAAAGCTGAATGAAAATCAGTTCATATATAGCTACGATGCGGAGGACCTGTAGAAAATCTCTTGGATCCGCCTCAAAATGAATCAATTCTTCCTCAGCCGATGGCGCACCTTTCAACAAAATGTCATTGACATCCATTGAGAACTTTTTCAGATATTGTGTGGACAAACATAGGCGATAACATAAATGTATGAAAAAATCAATCGAAAATCCTGGATCCGCCCCAAAATTTAACCCAAATTCCTTCAACCCATGGCATAACCTTCCAAAAGATTTAATTGAAATCCATTGAGAACTTTTGGATATATTGTGTGGACATATACCTACGGTGCAGGGGAGGTAACTGCAAAGATCCCTGGATCCGCCCCAAAATGTAATTACTTCTTCCCTAGCCCATGGCCCACCCTTCCGCAAAATGTCATTGAGAACTTTTGGAGATATTGTGTGGACAAACAGACAGACAAACATGAGTGAATACATATACCTCCTCCAACTTTGTTGGCAGAGGTAAACAAATATCGATATTGAAGCAAGAGCAATATATCTACTAGGTTGATGCACGACTTACCAGTTTACTTATATCTTTATTGCTTGTTTAATCAGTCAGCTGTAGTACAGGCCTTAGCAACAATCCCAAAAGCTATGGGTTCCACATGAATTTACGGAAAGGAAGACCTCAACGTTTAAATCCTTGTCTTTCACTTCTAGACTGACAGATAACACAGATCTATGTAGAAGAAATCCATTGCTGATAAACAATGAATGCATTGCTCATTCGTGGCTACATCCAGAATAGCTTCAATATCTCAGATAAACAGATTGATTGATTGATTGGTTGATTTGTTTAGCGGCATATCAACCATTCAGATAAACAGAATCTGCTGGGGTAAAACGTTATCTCTATTTTGGTGGGATTCAAAGTTTTCAATTCTTCGTTATGAATTACTAGAAAGTGGACAAACCGTTACTGCACAAAGTTACAGTGAGCAATTGGCTTGATTGAATGACGCATTAGAACAGAAAAGACCTTATTTATGAGAAATGAATTTCACCCGTGATTTTTTGCTGCATGCGCGAAAAGTCACTGCACGCAGCATTAACATCTACTAGATTGATGCAACATCTTCCAGCACCATTCTTTTAAAAATGTGAGGGAAATCTAAGAAGTGTCTCTAAGGTATACACTGATCGTTATTGCCTCCTGATGATGATGATGATGATGATGATGATGATGATTACTTTTGAAAACAAAATTATAATTCTACTTTATTTTGTTGAAAATCAATGTTGAATATAAAGTGGCCATTCGACATTGTTAATTCTTCATGTTTAATCCGGTAAAACGTGCAGTAGAATCCAGGCAGTGGATTAACGAAGATTAGAGTAATGATGCAATCGGTGCAAGAACTTGTCAGGCATGCTTTGCAATGTTTTAAAGAAATGTTGTGCTCAAGGACAAAGGATGCTCTGGGTGAATTGGGGGAACCTTTGAAAGAAGTTGCACGTGAACTTGCATAAGAACTAGAGGTGAATCAGTCAACTAGTTTGAATGATACATTCGAAAAAAGAAAGACGTTTCTCTGTCCTGGTGTTGCAAATAAGACGCAGCAAATGATCATTGAGCTAAGATTGGATATTCTTTGAATTTCAGACTCTCACTTGTTTCGCTCCATGCTACATTCCTCATCAGATCAGCTGTTCCAACAAGTTTAACAAATCGAAAAATCCTTCTAAGAATTCATCAATCAAAATCGGAATCGCTGTTTCAAGTTTTTTCCTTCTTTCTCCCACTTGTACTCATGGTGTCGTCGAGAGGTGGAGACGGCGGTCCCGTTATTTCGTCCGTCCGTTTTTTCTCTCTTATTTTACTTGAGCAATCTATTATAATCCACTTCCAGTTTTCTATGCCCGTCGAAGATTCACCAGAGCCCCGTTAACCGTATATTTTCAAGAACACGTCCCCTACTCTGCCCGTTGCCCTCTTCTCACGATTCTGGACGAGATGTTTGTAATTCGAGTTTGTAATCAGAGTTGTCCATCTCCTGGACTGGCTGCCAACCAAGGCTAAAGAACCCAATCTGCCTTGCTATTTACCCATACCTAGGGGGGTACATGGATTCATACCTTTCCCAAGAGCATAAGTGCAAAGTGAACACAAACTGTTTCAGCTGGAGTTTGAACTCGGCTCGCGGATTCCATTTTCTGTGCTGTGAACCATTTGGCCTCCTGAGCTGATGGAATACCCTATATACTGAGCTGATGGAATACACTATTTACTGAGCTGATGGAATACCCTATATACTGAGCTGATGGAATACACTATTTACTGAGCTGCTAGAATACACTATTTACTGAGCTGAGCTAAGTGAATATCAATAAAAACACGTATACACATATAGGAGGTTGATGCAACGTTTCCAGAATCTTTTATTGATATAAATTCATGGCATCATTATTCAGTCATCAAAGTAATTTCCTGGCTTTCTATGACTTTATGCCACCTTTTAGCTAAATTGTTTATTACATCATATGAGGTTAATGCAAAGTTTCCAGAAATCTTTTTTGATAAAATCTATTATTGATATAAATTCATAGCATCATTCATAGCATTCAATTTTCGAAGAATATTCCCTGAATTGTGTTTTATGATCTATTATAGACACAATTTAGCTGAAAGCCGGGAAAATCCTTTGACGATTGAATCTGTGAATTGACGATATGAATTTTTATGAATAAACAATTTTATCAAAAAGAAAATGCTGTAAACCTTTGTATCAACCTAATCTATGCGTGTGTGCATGGTACATAAGGCAATGGGGGGGGGGGCGGTTGGGGAAGTGGCTATCGAACATTTTTTCGTTTTATTGCCATGCATTTTATAGTTAATTGGAAAAATGCAACAGCAGCCAGCATATTAAATGGTTTTATTAGTAATATCTTGTTACAGACTTTTTATTTTGACATATGATGAATTGCAACATTTTGTTGTTTATACTTTTTAATATTAACTTTGCCAATTTTGACTTTTTAAAAATTTAATTTGGTAGCCTTAAGGTTAAGGGGTGCAAGAAAGAGTTTGAAACGGGTTCGACCCTTGAAAATGGTTAAGAACTGCTGTACTAACCGTTTTACTAAGCTTAGCTTTGTCTTACACAAGGACACATTAGTACGGCACTTAATGCCGATCGAACCTACTGCAATTGTAATGATCTGGGTAATTGGTTGAATAAAAATCTTACAGCATACTAATTCTGAATATTTGTTACTTGGAGAGAAGTATGATAACCCCTTTGTCATGTAATCCAGTACCATGGAAAGGAGATGGGGACCGCCCTCCCAGAAAACTTCTCTTGTTCTAGAAATGTCATGAAAAGCGCTGAATGGCACTTTGATGATCTCTCAGATGTTTGTACCAACCAAACAATAAACACATTTAGGATGCCTAGCTTAGAGCGATGGTTAGCGAACTAGTCTAGCAGACCTTTCGTGGCACACGCGATCCGTTACTTCACCACTGAGTCAGCCATCGAACTCCTCCCAAAAGAGACAAATATGAATGTTTGTGCACAGCTCACGTGGTGTGCACAACTTGTCTAAAGAAATATCAGAAAAATCAAAGAAGATCACGTACAAGATTGTCAATACCGTTAGAGTAGTATGCATGCTCCTTTCGCTTATTGTGAGACACCCTTTAGCATAATTGTTGCCTGAAATTTTGAGATGAACTATCTTTGTTTTCCACTAATTATTCGGCTTAGTACTGACATCATGGTTGCTTTTATTACAAACTTTCAACCAATAAACCTCCCAATCCTTTTCATACTCTGGAGTTCTGAGAGGATGTATTTTAATTATTTCATGACTTATTCCTCATATCCTCATCTTTGTTGTTTAAGCACCACGTTTCAGTCGATATGCTCTTTGGCCTTCCTTTAATTCTGAGCAATAAAAAGCAATAATAATAAAATATAGATGAACTAGACAAAATTAATGAAGAAAATACTTAATCGAAGACATTTAGACAACATTATTACACCTCTTACTACTTTAGGCTCGGTGACGTAATTGGTAAAGCAGACCAGACTAAACGGTGTTACCCCTGGCTAGGGGATGTGGGTTCGAGTCCCACCCGAGGCTTATTCTTTATTTTCAGATCAACGCCATTTAATCACTGCCGGAGGGTAATCGGTCTGAGCAAAGGTTGCGATAAAAAGCAACTGATAAAATTTAAGATGAAGGTAAAAAGTAGTCATACAAATTTAAATAATAATGACTCTTACTACTGATTGTAAACAAATACTATGGCACAGAGAAACTTGAATAAGAAAGTATGTAGCAAAGTTGAATTTCGCCTGCTGGTGGGTCTCCGTGACCAAATCAGTAAGGCACTGTGCATGCCAAACAGGATCACAGGGATACAGGATGCGAGTTCAAATCTCATCCGATGCAACTTCTTTATTTCTGATCCATGCTACTTACTTAATGGTCGTAGAATGTGAAACAACCTGAGCGTTGCGATAAAAACAACAAAAATCAGATGAAAGAAAATCTTGTGTGAAATTAATAATATAATAATGAAAATTGGTGTAAACAAGCAATTTGGTTTGGAGAATTTAGAAGAGGAAGAATATAGCTAGATGACTAGATTTAACTTCGTTTAGTTGGATGTTCTCGGTGGTCAAATTGAGCAGACCCAGTGAACTCGTACCAGACTAAGCTTAGTAAATATCTGAAGAGCATATTGAATTTGATCCTTACTGAGTGCCTCACAATTGTTGAGTTTGCCAGACTAAGATAAGCTTGGCAAATATCGAAATAGCATATTGCGTTCGATCCTTACTGGGTGACCAATATTCGTGGCCTTGTGTCAGACTAAACAAAGCCGATTGAATAAAGATTGAATAGATGGTATATTGAGTTCGACCCTCACTGGGTGACCAGCACTCGTTGCCTTGTGACAGACTAAACAAAGCTGATTGAATAGAGATTGAATAGATGGTATATTGAGTTCGATCCTCACTGGGTGACCAGCACTCGTGGCCTTGTGACAGACTAAACAAAGCCGATTGAATAGAGGTTGAATAGATGATATATTGAGTTCGATCTCCACTGGGTGACCAGCATTCGTGGCCTTGTGTCAGACTAACCGAAGCCTACTAAATATCAAGATAGCATATTGAGTTTGGACTTCAATGGGTGCCCTACACTTATGGCCTTGTACCAGACTAAGAGAAGTGTAGTAAATATTGCAATATCATATGCCAGAAAAGAAAAGTAAGAAATGAATACTAAAAAGAAAATAAAGCCAAAATTGCATTGTTTTGAGTTGCGTATATAATGAGTTGTTTCTTTGAATAATTTGACCGAGATCTTTGTATGGAACTCATCTTGCTTTAGAAACAGATCCATCAATATATTTAACCCCATTCTGTCAGTAACATGTGCATAGCATTTGCATTCATTCCTTACCACTGACAATCTCTTTCTTCCTGACATCCGATATATTTCTTTGGTAAAAGAAACAAAAAAAACATTTACATTGCATTTCTCTATAGTAAAATAATTAACGACAGAATATATTAGTCTTATTCTGTCTGTAATTCCTGCCTTTATTCCTGGTGACTGACAACTTTTCTTTTTTCTGTTTTCTAATGCATTTCAATTGAAACATGATTAGCAATGAATTTACATTATTCATATAATAGTCCTATTCTGTCAGTAACTCTTCATTTCTGACAACTGACAATCCTTTCCTTCCTGATTTCAAATGCATTTCAATTGTAATATTATTAGCATTTGCATTATACGTTAATAGCGCTATTCTGTCAGTAACTATTTATTCCTGACCATTGACAATCACTTCCTTCTTGATTTCCAATGCATTTCAATTGTACAATCATAGCAATACATATACATTATACATATAATAGCGCTATTCTGTCAGTATCTCTTTATTCCTGACCATTGGCAATCCCTTTCTTCTTGATTTCCAATGCATTTCAATTGTAAAATCATAGCAATACATATACATTTCACATAAAATATCACTATTCTATTTGAAAAACACAACTTTTAAAAAATGGTAGATCTTCAAAAACTCGTCAGTGAACAATATTAGGTTGATGCAAAAGTTCCCAGCGCTATCTTTTTCACAGTGTTAGGGAAATCTTAGAAGTGTTTTTTAAATGTTTATTCAGCCCTTTATTAATTGTACAATTAGTCTCCGTAGTACGTCGTTTACACTCCTTGGGGGAAATTCAGAACCTAAGCTTAGTCCATATTTAAGTAACGCCGAATACTGTTAATGTTCTTATCTCACAGACCATTGTTAGTGATTTCACTGTCCTTTTACTGAAGCTGGCTTCAACAGATATTTATAAAGCGATGGTAATTATGCTAGTTTTGCAAATCATTGATAATGAGTTTAATCACTCTTTTGTCAGGTTGGCCATGTGTGGGTTGGCGTTGTTGTGCAGCAGGATGACACCCTTATGCAAACGTGAGGCACCCAGGTCTCAGCACCCAGGTGATCATGTGCTCCAGAAAGTCCCCATCAGCTCCCCATTACAGTTCCAAATTCTGAAAAGAAAGGGTGGCTCCAGTCGCTTGACGCCACGTTCTTCGAGGAGGGTATTTAGGGTGCATCGATGGGACAAGTGCATCAATGTCGATGGCGACTACATGGAAGAGTTGCATAGTAGTGCTGGTAACATATGCACAATGTTTTATTTGTCTAATAATAAACATGTTGGATTAGTAAATGTTTGTACCTTACTTTTCGGACACCCTCGTATTTTATAGACAGTGATATGTGGTAAGCTTAGTTTAGTACATCATAAGGTCAAATGTCATAGGAAATAAAGGCTACACAGATAGTATCCGGAAAACCACAACCCCAAAAGATCAAACATCTTTCGAGATTGTGGTTTCCAGATTTTTAGCCTTTATGGATTCTGATCTTTCGGGATGTCAACATTCGGCATATGGCTTTCGGGATTATGTCTTTCTGGATTATGATCGGCACCGTACTGTGCCAATTTCTGAGCAGGAAGAGATTACTTGCTTTGAAAATCAGCATTCGAAATACCGGTTTTTAACTGGGCTCGTACACTGATCTGTGATGGCCCCATGTCATGTAGATACTTGTTGGGATAAACCCAATTAAGAAAAACCTAGACTAAACGGAAATCACTATCAATGTCGATTGAGATCAGCGGTAAAGCACTGCTGTTCTTTATGCAAGTGTCAATAGATAACTATATAGAAGAACACACACCACCAGGGCCTATGAGAGGGGGTGCACGGGAGCCCGGGAGTCAAAAGCGGCTCGAGAGTAGATAAAAACATGATGACTACTGGAGAAGGGAAGGGGGTTAGAAAAGACTTTGTAGCGCCAAATAAAATTCCCCTCAGAAGCTGTGCACACCACTAAGACTTATTTCAGTCAGTAAGATAATAAATACATAGAAACCGATATCATCAACGTATCAGACCCAGGTTGAGTAGATGTAATGTATATCACAATGGGTAATGTCATAATAGAAAGCCCAATGAGTAAAAAAATAAATACATAGAAAGAAATATTATCAAAAGTCAGTTGTTCTTATTGACATAGTGAATTTTATAAACACGTTTTTTTATGAACTAGAGAAAGTATATTACAGTAATCCTTTGGGGTAAGGTGGGTTTTTTTCATAAATGCAACCGATTAATTTGACAGCTATCTTGGACACCATATTGTAAATGATACCTTCCCAGTGGTCAGACTGTGGTAAATCTTTGATGTGTTATTAAACACACTTGACCTCACAAAGATCCGTTGGAAGAACTTCTAAGATGAATAATGAACATTATGAGTAATGGGTATTTTAGGGAAGTGGCGGTCATCTTGAAAATGTTACCTTTTCAGTGGCTAGAAAAAATGAAGAAAACCTTTTTCTGGTTAAGCATACCTTAAAGCTCCTAAAATGAAAAGAAAATCGCTTTTAACATTCCAGTCCAACGAGAGCCTTTTTCCTACACATACAACTGAACTATCAACAAAGATGAAGGATGATTTGAGCCAATAGTCTCTAAATAGCTGCTTTTCGACCGAGAACAACGGCTTCGAAAAAGTTGCTAAATATATTAAGCTGTGCTAACCTTGACATACGATATGAAAGACTCGGAAACGAAGCAAACTCTCTATCTATACGCATGCGTGCAGCGAACCAATACTTCACAGCGTCATTATCGGCAAAGATGTCTTCGCCGATAATGAAGCTGTGAAGTATTGGTTAGCTGCACGCATACGTATAGATAGAGATTTGCTGTTAGTAGTATGAAGTAAGATTTCTTTTTTTAAAGCGACATGGACATTAATCTATCGATCGTTTGAACTCGTTGGTTGAAGCAGTTGTGTGTTTTGCTTTCGACTACTCTGCTCAGTATTCAGTATTCAGTGTTCAGTTCCGATAAAGAACAAGCCTGGCTGCTGCAGGGTCAAACTCCACTCCTACTTCTATTCCGATTGAAGATGAGTACTGCAACTTTTTTATTGTATATATAATATATAAATTCGTAATTATATAAGACTTGTCAGTTTTGCTCAGTTGGAGAGCCGTCTTCCAATCACATAGTCGTGATTTGAAATTATATATAGATTTGGTTTAACGAGACGTGATAGACAAAGTGAAGAGTTTACTCCCTTAAATTTGGTGAGGACTGTTCGTGTTGTTCTTGTTACGGGAGGAAAACAAAGTCAACCCAACTTGGACTGTAGTTTGACAACAGTATTACTACGAATGTGCATTGCACCTGTTTTGGAACAGTCACGATCAATGAATGGACATTTGGGTTGAGTTTGCTTATAGTCGAATACCCAATCAGTAAGAAGATAGAAACATTGAGAGAGATGTTATCAATGTCTAAGCGATACTCGATTTCACGCCATGTGTTCTTCAATATCTCTTCGGTCACTGTTGCTAAAGCATCCGTTAACATTGCTTTCAAAGTTTCAATATCAGGATCTGGTGAACTGAACACTATGTCCTTAGTGTATCCCCATAAAAATGTCAAGATGGATAATATCATAATAGAAAACCCAGTCAATAAGAAAATAAATACATTGAAAGAGATACTATCAACATATCAAACTAAGGTTGTGTAGATGTAATGTATGTCACGATAGTAAGAAAATAAATATATTGAAAGAGATATTATCAACGTATCAAACTCAGGTTGTGTAGATGTAATGTATATCACGATGGGTAATGTCATAATAGAACACCCAGTCAGTAAGAAAATAAGTACATTGAAGGAGATACTATCAATGTATCAAACTCAGGCTGTGTAGATGTAATGTATGTCACGATGTGTAATGTCATAAAAGAAAACCCAGTGAGTAAGAAAATAAATACATTGAAAGAGATATCATCAATGTATCAAACTCTTTCTTAGTGATCACTAAATAGAAAATAAATATATTGAAAGAGATATTATCAACGTATCAAACTCAGGTTGCATAGATGTAATGTATGTCACGATGTGTAATGTCATAATAGAAAACCCGGACAGTAGGAAAATAAATACATTGACAGAGATATTATCAATGTATCAAGCTTAGGTTGTGTAGATGTAATGTATGTCACGATGTGTAATGTAATAATAGAAAACCCAGTCAGTAAAAAAGGTTGTGTAGATATAATGTATGAACAGTTTACGTATCTAAGGGCCATATTGCAGTTTATTTAATACTAATTTATCCGTGTCGTCAAAAATGAAATTAAAACATTAAATTAGTGGTTCTTTATTGTATGGGGGCACACTAAATATATTAACTAGTAAGTCAATATAATCTCTGTGCCAACACAAACTGTAAAAGAATGAAATGAATTAGACAAAAACACTTCAGTAGTCAATAAACGAAACCTTTCTATCAGCCTACTGATATACGTACTCATATATCAGTTTCCCTTTCATCTGTCGCTAAAGTGTTCGCCTACGCCTCAGGATCATGGATACTGTGAACGTCTTAAAATAGTTTTATTAGAAATCGTTAACCAAAACCGTCACCAAAACTGTCAACATAGGTTTCTTCAGTTTTCAACTTGCTCTGGCTGGCTCACTAAGTATGTATGTATCACGTGTACAGGCCGCCCCAATGGGACTAAAGGGCTGAAAATGTAAACATCTTAATTATGTCAAGAAAAACGGGGGGGGGGGGTTCAATTTGCAATGTAAGTTTGTGCTAAACTTGTCCCAACACTTATTCATTGGTCACACCTTTTCCCAATGTTTTAATTGATCACCAACAACACGGCATGCTGCCAAAAGACTTGTTATTTGGTTTAATTGGTTTAGGGTGTTACAGACAAAAAATAAATGTGCAAATACACGTGGGGCGTATTATTATAGTAGATGGAAATAAGTGTGTGTTCTTTTCGTCGCTCAGATATCGGCCTTCATACTTAATGGCTTGCTTGGTGGTCGAGATAGTTGCATGTTTGACCTTCGGCGCTTGCGGTCGGTGTTCAAGCCCGGTTAAAAATCTGGATTTCGATTTTAGAAACATTTTATTATTAATTTATACTATCTAATAAAATACCCGTTGCTTTACTAACGGTATACATAGGAATGGAAATATAAAGCACTGTAGTATCTGAAACAACTCATGTGAGTGTAAGGGACAACAAAGCCATCTTAGATAGTACTAGTAAAATACCTGTTGCTTTACTAACGGTATACCTAGGGGTGGAAATCTAAAGCACTGGAGTATCTGAAACAACTCATGGGTGTGTAAGGGACAACAAAGCCATCTTAGATAGTACTAGTAAAATACCCGTTGCTTTGCTAACAGTATACCTAGGGGTGGAAATCCAAAGCACTGTAGTATCTGAAAAAACTCAGGGGAGTGTAAGGGACAACACAGCCATCTTAGATAGTACTAGTAAAATACCCGTTGCTTTGCTAACGGTATACCTAGGGGTGGAGATCTAAAGCACTGTAGTATCTGAAACAACTCACGGGTGTGTAATGGACAACAAAGCCATCTTAGGTGTACCTGCATGTTGCAAATATATATCTCTCCAAAAGGCGAACTCACGATGGAAGAGTTGCCAAAAGATAATTTGGATCCCCACACCCCACAATATTAGGCAATAAAAGCATATTTTCTGATTGTTCAAATTCAAATACTTATGAGCAGTTCCTTTTATATAAATAAATTATCGTTCATATAAAAAGTACTTCTCATTTGAATGAGCACAAAATCTGCTTTTCATTGCTTATGATTCCAGGGTCCATTAAGGATTTTGAGCATTTCCTTGATCGATGCTGAACAAGATTTTAGACGGTTAGAAAAAAAACCTTTTCTTTCATTTAATTCTATTAAAAACATTTCCCAGAAAGTTAGCATTCAGAACCACAAAACATGACTACATGCATGCCTTGTTATGTTGATTGCAAAACAATTGCAAAATGTTGCGAAATGTTCCTGTTTTTAACTCTCAAATCCAAGAGATTAAAGGCAAGGTGTCAGTTTAAATACTTATGACAAGTATTCTGTATATATGCAATCAGAAATGTCCACCACACACACAAACACATTCATTTGAATAGATTACACCAGTGTGGTAACATCATCATCAAAGAAAGAAGAAATAGTCGAGAATCAGAAAAAACATTTCGGCTTAGATTTATGTGAGTGCATGGATCTGTTACGCTTGCTTGCTTGATTCATTCATTCATTGATATGGGGTGACTGAGATATATATATATATATAT
>VCCN01004987.1:1390678-1403283 GCA_006491835.1 Architeuthis dux | reverse complement strand
ATGATAATTATAATGACACTTATTATATATATATATATATGCCGCCAAGACATCCCCTTCCACTCCCGACCACGTGTTTTTACCCAGGTCAGTTAGGCCGTTCAAACCTTTCAAAAATATTTTATATATATATATGGGTGTGTTAGTGCGTAAACACACCTGCACATGCACTTATGTATAAACATAATTCGCATATATATGCACTTTTACGTATATTATTATACGTGGATGTGCATATATTCAATAGCTATTGAATCTCAACCAAAAACGCTAGCATTCACGCACGCATGCACGCATGCACACGAGCGTCACTGGCATGCCACAGTGGTTTCCGAAGAGAGTGGATGAATGATCACTTGGGCTAACCATAACTACTTTACCTACCCATGCAGCACTAAAACAAAAGCCAATAAAAATAAGCTGCTACAACCTTTGTCAGCCATAACATATACTATTCACTGCTATCATTACTATCTTCTTACTCATAACCATACTTTCCTATCATCATTAGTTATCTTATTGCTCTTACTGTGTTTTCTCACTCTTAGTAACTGGTAGCGTTGATTGGAGAACCAGTGACAGCAAGCCACTTTACTATTGCAGCACTCTCCTCGGTATTCCAGCTGATTTCAGTAATACTGTTATCTGGAGGGCTTCGATTCTTCCTTCTGTTTTCCAGTTATTCCAACCTCTTTGCAAGACCCTTCTTCTTTTCTCGACGTCCGAGTTCAGTCGTTCTCCTTTACCTAATATCTTTATCTTTCACCCCTACCCCTTTGCGTACCCCTACCCTGCTTCTCACTCACCCCGGTCTTTATGTTGCAATTCGATTCTCAGAACCTCTCATCTACCCTCACCCCTTCCAACGTAAAGTCTTTTTTATTTTAAAAGTTTGATAGACGTGCATTTTGCTTATTATTATTATATACATTCTTTTTATCTTTTCTTTCGATTTATATATTCATTTTTTTGTTTATTTCGT
The DNA here is from genome assembly GCA_006491835.1 of Architeuthis dux. Classification (NCBI taxonomy): domain Eukaryota; kingdom Metazoa; phylum Mollusca; class Cephalopoda; order Oegopsida; family Architeuthidae; genus Architeuthis; species Architeuthis dux. The sequence continues at coordinate 1,402,301 of VCCN01004987.1, read as the reverse complement.
TTGATTAGAGGGTCAATTGCATCGATCGCCAGAAGTTGATCAAGACTCAAATTTGACCAGCGTCCTTGAGCAACCGATTTGATCCAACTTTCGTCTGATTTCCTTTTGGCATAATGAACGCTCAAGTCGATAATATCGGCATTTTACTGCCTTTCTCAATTCGTTTCTTTTTCTTTCACATAAGTACTACAAGATCCTCCACGTTCAGCTATCAATTCAACTGTTGTTTTTCTCTACTAGTTTCTTTTACTTATTTATTCGAGATTATATCGATTGTCCTTATTATTAAGTGTTACTTATATATATATTTTTTTAATTCACGTTCTTTTTAAGCGGGAAAGAACCGAAAAATGAATGCACCACAAAAATAGTCCGAATATTTAATTTGAACGAAGAACATTTTGGTTTCTTTCGACTTTTTCGGCAATCATTTTCTTGAAAGGCAATTGAAGAAACAAATTATTTCCAATTTTAGCGCGCATTTCTGTCAGTTTGCCGAATTTTCCATTCGACAAAAAATGGTTTTGTTCTGACTATTGAGAATTGTTGAGCTAGGTGGGTTGAGCTAGTGCGCTTATTGTTTAGGCTGGCTATTATACGCAAAGGATACATTCATTATTGATGCGTAGATAGAAAGCATACTGAGATAGATAGATAGATAGATAGAAAGCATACTGTGATAGATAGATAGATAGATAGATAGATAGATAGACATGAACAGACAGATAGATAGATAGATATTAACATAAATATTAGCAGACTAAGATAGATAGATAGATAGATAGATAGATAGATAGATAGATAGATAGATATTAACATAGATATTAACAGACTGAGCTAGATAGATAGATAGATAGAGATTGAGATGTACATAGACATATATGGCAATATTGAGATAAATAGATAGATAAAGAGACAGAAACAAACTGAGATATATAGATAGATAGATACGAAACGATAGATAGATAAATATGAACAGACCCAGATAGATATATAGATAGATAGATAGACATGAACAGACAGATAGATAGATAGATAGATAGGAACAGACTGATAGATATATAGAGGAATAGAGAGAGCAAGATATATATATATATATAGAGAGAGAGAGAGAGAGAGATAGATAGATAGATAGATAGATAGATAGATAGATAGATAGATAGATAGAGACTCGAATTGATAGAACAGGCTGGAATATATAGACAGTCAGACTAAAAGATAGATCGATCTAAATATTAGATGATTCTTTTAAAGACGTATTATTTGAAACTGCGCATGATTTTCTTTTTTATCGATCAATACTTAATTTCTCTCCTGACTTTAAGATGGTCTTGTGTATTCTAAACTAAATTTTTTGTTCTCACTCTCATTACAATAACGAGCACGTATTTAAAAAAAAACGTGGACGTATAATTCACAGATATTTTGTTCAATTCTCAAATTAGGTCTAGTTATGGCCGCTACTCAGGTTTCCTTTCTCTGAATGAATCATTATTATAAAAGTGAAGCTGGAATTCTGTTACTAAAAATAACACTTTTGTATTTTGTTTTCTGATGTTTCAATCAATTGTTTCTTCTTAAAGAAATTACAATTTCTTTTAGGGTTTAGGGTCATTATTGTAAAAGTGGAGATTGAATTCTATTTCTAAAAATAACATTTTTGTATTTTGTGTTTTCTGAGGTTTCTTTTAAAAGAAATTTCAATTTCTTTTAGGATTTGTTTGAAATTCTTGTAGAAATGTTAAATCGTTTTTACAGGACGAATATGTTTTTTTGTATCAGGTAAGATTCATGAAAACATAGTCTAAAGTTCTATTAATAAAAATAACACTTTTGTTTTTTTAATGTTTTTTAATGTTTCAATCCATTTTATCTTTTAAGGTTTCGCTGAAATTCTTGTAGAAATGTTTAAAGTTTTTACAGGACGAATACGTTTTTTTGTTTCAGTATCAATAAAGATTTAAAAAGAAAAAGGATTTTATTGTATAAAGTGATTAAAATTCAAATTCAAGGATTAAAATTCTTGTAAAAATATTATCAAAAGAAGGATTTGTTCATGAAAAAGAAGAGAAGGAAGATTTCGGTTGCTGCTAACAATCGTATCCGCTTTCGTTGTGGTCTTTATCTTTCAAAAATAATTTTTGTTGATCTCATTAATTATCTACTTCATAAAATTAACCAAATAAAAAATAAAATTAGAAATCACTCAGAGAGCGCATACCACAGCCAACACCATTGTCGCTAAAAACTTGATACAGAAAGAGAATTGAAAATATATGTACGAATTTATATTAAGTTCTTCTTCTTCGCTCTAACCGGGAATTGAACCCGGTTGGAGGCCACCCGAAGGCTCCTCTTTTTTTATCGCTACTATCCTTTCGGATAAGTGTGGGGTACGACTCCTATCCTCGGTTTGACAACCACTTACTCTCAATCGTACTCTTTAGCAGAAAGGCATTGAGTACCAGTCTTTGGTATGACTCGGCTTGCGGCACCTGGTATTCCATGATGGTCACCAATCTAGGTATTGACCAGTCTTGACGTTGCTTAACTTCGCGTGATCTTTCGAAATTACGAGATATTCAGTTATTTCCCTTAAATTTGAAGCCAATTTTTTAACTGACCCTTTTTCATGGCCGTCTGCTGCAGAATAATAAACATAGCAATCGAGTAAAGAATTCCTGGATCCACCCCCAAATTTAATCAATTATTCCCCAGGCCAAGAAATTGTATTGAATCTCATTGAGAACTTTTGGAGGTATTGCGTGGACAAACAGACAAACCGATATAGAGGACAGACAGACAGACGGAAAGACTTGGCAACCAATAATAGGGGACCTTACTACACATGCGTGAACAGATCATCTCCCGTTGGAGTACTCAATTGGCAGGTAGACGCCATTGAGAGAGCTTGTGTACTGTGTGACCGTCACATTCACAACACATGCGCAAAAGCTCTCATTCATCCACTTTTGTACACATAATCTGATAATGTAATTTTCTTTCATTTAATTAAACTATTTTCATCAACTCTGCCAACCATAACTACTTGACAAAATTAATAACTAAACGATATGAATGTAATAACGACTTCTTATTTGGTGTCCAAATTTAATGGTGCAAGTAACAGACATCTGTGAATTTCACTCAACAATCATATTGATATGACACTACAGGGTGTCTCAAGAGTGACTCTATATTTTCTTTTTCATTTTCTTTTCAGATTTCTATCCACTCTCAGTGAAATTGATATCAATTGAAAGCTGAACACCAACGATAGAACTGGGGTTCAAAATCGCAGCCTGGCAAGGGTTAGGGTTAGCGATTCTTTTTTGAGGGGCTACATGAAGAGAAAAGTTTATGCAACAGGATCAAATGACCTTTATGAACTCGAGGCAAGAATCAGAGATTGTTGAACAAATATCCTACTCGAAATGCTTGCTGGAGGCTCGGCTGAAGTGCTAGAAGTTTACTATGAAGTAATTTTTATTTGAACTTGACAATATTTGAATAAAAAAAAATTCTCAAACAGTTTAGTTTATGGGTATCGATTTGTAGGTGGGTCATGGGGAAGAAAAGGTTAAGAATCACTGATTTAAATGATTGGACACAAGGAAACGAAGGCAGAAGAAATGATAAGAAATCAGATATCAGAATAAACAAATCATTATTCTGATTAGCACATAAATTGCAGATATACTACCCACGAATTGCCAAGGCACCCATGTGGACTCAGTTCAGTTTAGGTATGAAACATGGAGACTCAACTGGGAAGCTGGAAATATAGGCTGAATCGAAATCATGATGCACTTGAATAAAGAATCCAAAGGAACCATGTGACTCTCGTAGGAAGAATATTCATGTTCCCCATGTTTTCTCCTTTTGCTTCTTCTGAGAAAAAGAAAACAAAAAACAACGGAGCAACAAGTTACTTAATACCTCTAAACTCTTTTGTTGAGAAATAGTTGTTTTTGTCATAAAAACATTGCAGAAATTGTATTATACATCATGAAATATCAAACAAGAAACGTCATAAATTAGTTTTGAAACTTTTTCTTTCGTTTTCAAAATGCACATACAGAGTAGTAGTAGTAGTAGTATTCTTTCGCCTCCCACGACAAGTGACACAAGGGAACAGTGTCACGTAGGCATCATGGTGACCCATAGCCCTCCCCTTTTAGTGCAATGGAGAGGTGATACCCTGGGGCAACTGACCACCCGAGACTGGGCAAGGTATATGTTTTATGAGACAGCATGAAGTAGTAGTAGTATCAGTACTACTACAGTAGTAGTAGTAGTAGCAGTAGTAGTAGTAGTAGCATCTTAGTAAAAGACGTTGCTAAGGAGAATCAGCATTTATTCTTATTAGTGGGTGTTGTTACGCGTTGGACAAGCCGGTTCTCGTACGATCACCGAAGTTAAGCTACCAAGATGAGTGACCGTATGGGAATACCAGGTGCCGTAAGCAGCTGGGGGATCATGTAGAGAAACCCAACGTGGCGATCCTGTTAATCCTCCTAAGGATGAGACCGATCTGTACACTACGCTCAATAACGCAAGCCAAAGGCCCCCTGTCGCCACCCTGAACCCTCTGACTGGCCTGGCTGCGAACGACAAGAACTGAATGAATCAATGAATGAATCAATGAGTATGGGTTTTGCATTTCTTGGCAGCGTAAGATCGACCCGGTTAATTTTGCTTCTTACAATATTCATTGCTTTCAACTTCCGGTTTATTTAGCTCCATTTATTGCTTTGAATTTCCGGTTTCATCTTTGAGTTTACGAGGAAAAGAGATTTATTGATTTGTGGACATCGATTATTTATTTAATTAGTGCCAAGGTCAAATACTTTTGAGCTATCAATATATTAATATGGTTCTACCTCCCTACCTATCTACCAGGGTCGGCCCTAGAGTTCCTGGGGCCCCGAGCAATCTGAAGTTCAATGCCCTTTAAAGAACAGGTATACCTTGAATAGTGCGGTTAATTCGTTCCAAAATATCCCGTACTTTTCAATTCCGCGCTGTTCAATGTCTTGTTATAATTTAACGTGTTTTTTTTCCCGCTTATACTTAGTTACATTAATTTGTACAGCAATACCATAACCGTACTACATCAAAACCTGCACTGATCAAAACCGCACTACCCAAGGTATTACTGCATACTATTATCTTATATATTTATTTATTTATATTATTATTATTTATTTACTAATTACTTCCATAATTTATGATCTTGAGCGTGGGTGTTTCACCAGAGGAGTATGTTGTAGAGTTTTGGTTTTCCCCGTTTGCGTTGGCCTGATACACCACGTTCCAGACATACTTTTGCAAGTCCCGTTTTTCACCGTTCTTGAAGGACTAAATGCAGGAATGGTGAAGGTTTATTCAATGCTATTCTTACGAATGAGCAAGCAAAAAAACGAAGCACACTTAATGGAGAATTAGCCATTTGACTACGTACCAGCTTCCCATAGAGCCGGCTAAATCGCATCTAATAAGCATTGCAGAAGACTGAAATGGTAATGAGAGGCGAAAGTCTATAACAAGTCTATAATCAAAAGTTTGTAAATCGAACGTTGTTGGAAGCCGTTCAGGTATCATTGTTATTTAGAGAGGCTTCAAGATCCTGGCATTTAGTTCTCTTCTGGTCTTTCTAGTCTTTTTTCTTCTTTTGTTTATTTTGTTTATTCTTTCTTGTTTCTTTCTTTCGTTCATTCGTTCGGTCTTCTGCCCCCCCCCACATTGTTTCTTCGATTTTCCCGTGTTTCCCTCTTCTTCACAATTATGTTCGATGTCTGAGTCTCTTTGATTCTTTCTTTTTTTTCTTCTTGCCAAAATTGCCTGCATTTCATTAGGATCTTTTTTTCTTCCTTTTTTCTTCTACTTTTTCCGAATTTATCTTTGAAATTCTTTATTCTTTATTCTACCGTTCATTCTCCTTTAAGACATTCGAATTTTATGTTCATTTAGTTTTCCTCTCTCCCCCCTCTCGCCCTCTTTTGTTCTTTCTTTCTTTCTCCCTCTTTCTCTCTTTATTTCTTTCTCCTTCTTTCTTTCACCCCTTTTTTTCTTTCTTACTCCCTCTTTCCCACTTGATTTTTTTCTTTCATCATTCTATCTGTTTTTCTCCCTCTTTCTCTTTCTTTCTTTTTGCCTTTCTTTCTTTCCCTCTCTTTCTTTCTGCCATTATTTCATGTTTTTTCTTTCTTTCTTTCTTTCTTACTCACTCACTCAGTTTCTTTCTGCCTATTCTTCTCTCCTTCTCTCGTTTTTCTTTTATTTTAATGTTTCCATGTCTCTTTTTTCTAATTTCCTTTTCCCTCTGCACAATTTCATTTCCTTCAATACCTGGAATTAATCCACCACATTCCAAATGGACCTTCTCAATTTACACCAGACACCCACGTCCTTCCCTCATTCAACCCCCAATATGTCGCTTCAAAGGTATCATCAGAACGCGGTGAGTAGCACAGGCGGTTTCATGAAGGACGCAACCCTAAGGATAAGACGGTAGAATTTAAGCCACAATATTAGACATGTGACAACATTGTACTCCAAGACAACAGTATTTAGTATTTGAAATGATTACATCATGACTAGCCTCTTTCGAGCATCCATTCGTTTGTGTTGAGTCAGCTATATGTTTTATTGTAAATAAACGTTTATGTAATGAAACGTGTACGAACCTGAATCCAGCTTAAAGCAAATCACTTTCAACATGTAAAGTTAAAATGTACAGTATCGCCCACCTTTTAATAGAAAGTTAATTGTCTTCTAAACCAAACATACCAAGATCTGATTATTTCTAGTGGAACATTACGCAGTCAAAACAGATATTATCAGGTATTATTTATGACCAAACTCTATAGCATTGAAACTCTGTTGCCAAAAATATATTTTCGTAGTGGTGTACTCATCTTTGGACGGCAACATATTAATATTTCTGGCAACAGAGTTTCAATGCTGTAGAGTTTGGTCATGAATGATACCTGATAATATCCGTTTTGATTGTATAATGCTCCACTAGAAATAATAAAATCCTGCTATATTTGGTTTAGAAGAAAATTAAATTTCTATAAAATAGTGGTAGGGGTGTACTTATTTATGGACGATACTGTATGTGTAATTAATATCTGTTTGTAATGTTTTATGATTTGAGTGTTTAAAAAAGAGTTTTTAGATGTTATCATCATTATCATCAGCAGCAGCCGTTATGTCCACTGCTGGACAAAGGCCTTTCCCATCTCCTTCCATGACGACCTAGATTGTGCTAAACTCTGCCACATCTTGCCGGCAAACTTTTCTATCTCGTCCCTCTGGTCTTTTCCTACTGCGTTTACTGTCCCATGGACACCAATCTATTATCGTCTTTTCTTGCTAGGTGACCAGCCCATCTCCATTTTTGTTGCTTAATTATTTGTATAATATCTTTCGCTGTAGTCCTCCCTCTGACCCATGTTGATCTTTTTCTTAGAGTTATCCCTAGCATTGCTCTTTACATAGATCTCTGTGTTATTCTAAGTTGGTTTTCAGTTCGTGTTGTTGTCAAAACGACGGTTGCATCCTGTTTAAAACATCCTGTATGTCTGTAGAATAATTCAAACATTTAAAGCAATTTACAAATGCCATAGCGCTCACTCACCTGATGATGATATACAGGTAATACCCCGCTTTTCAAGTTCAATTTACGTCACTTTTTCACTTTTACAAAAACAGACGAAAAGTGAAAACAGACTTCAGTTTGTTTTGCAGCGAGCTGTTATAGAGGCAGAACTTCCCCTTCCCCCTCCCTCTCTCTCCCTCTCTCTCTCTCACATCCAATACTCCTATATCTCCTACAACTCCAACCTCTGACGACTCAGCCCAATATACCAATATTTAGTTTTAGAACGCTCAAATGTGTTACCATATACATTAACGGTAAGTGCTTCTTCGCTTTACGCCACTTCGACCTACGAAAGGATTTTATACGAACGTTCTACTTTCGGATAGCGGGGGAAATCTTTTTTTCTCTTGTGGCAGCCAGAACATTAATTTGTAGTGCCCTTATGCTGGCTACGGCTTCAGTGGTCCCTGCTTGGGTTCCACACCCCATTCTACTTATTCGACCCGTTTGCAAGATGTAAAACAAACTTAGAGGCAAAAAGCACCCGAAGTGGCGCCTCTCACTTAACCCTACACTATTTACCCATAGTTGGAGGGAGAGATGGATTCATGCCTTTCCCAAGGACATTGGTGCGAAGTGAACACAGACCAGGACATTAGTGTACTCGAACAATCTATAATAGTCTTTCGGCCAAAATACCGACTCCATTTTTGTTTTGTTGTCTGTCGTCATAAATCCATTTTTTTCTGCTGACACTGAATAATGCAAGTTCACGTTTTTTGTATAGACGGGTCACACTTCGCACGGGAATAGACGAGAAAACGATCTCTATTTCTGGATGTTAAAGCTATAAAAGATGACGCGAGACGATGTTATCTTACACGTTCAGTCCCGATAGATAATAAAAATTGTCTATCTACGATGAAATAACCATTGTCCATCTTCGACCATGGTTTATTTTTGACACCATTTTCTGTCCCTCCGTTCGAACAATTGATTAATGATCCTGATAATCTCTCTCCCTCTCTCTCCCTCTCTCTCTCTCTCTCTCTCGCTCATGTCTCTTCAGGACGTGGGCGATCATGGCTCTTCATAGTTTTCTTTTGTAAACTCCTTTACTATAGCGGGGGGGGGGGTTATACTTTTCCTAAGGGCATTAGTGCAAAGTGTACATAAACAGCCTCAGCCGAAACCTTTTCTTATTGTGTTCTTACGTATCTAGTGACATTACTAAATAGGGAAAGAAATTGATCTCTTTCTCTTTCTCTTGATGTGCCATGTCCCTTCTGGTCGTGGGTGATCATGGCTCTCCACAGCTTCCTTTTTTATTTGGTTTCAGCAATTCTTGCAATTCAACGCTTTCTGGTACTCATCCTGGATGACGGTCAGGTGACACCTGCCGCACACGGTCGTCCTTATCGGGTGGGGATCAGTTCCGAAAGAGCTAACCCCCTTCAAGCTGTTGTTTAATATCTGCATACTGTACAATGCCATGATTGTTTTGGGGTGTGATTGGGGAGTGGTTTACCGTTGCCTTCTCAACAGTGTTTTTAACATGACACCATCTCTAGTTAGCTGGCCGTTGTCTCTTGTAGATCATCTGCCATTTGATAGATCATAGTTTTATTCCTACTGGCCTGCTAACCACCCTAGGGCGCCGGGTTAGTCGCTGACCATTCGACCAAGGAACAGGTTGTACTGGTTTACATGGTACCACTAACGAGACACCATATCTAGTTAGCTGACCGTTGACTCTTTTACATATCTACTCTCCCCCTCTCTTTCTCTCTCTCCTCAGAACGTGGGCGATCATAGCTCTCCACAGCATCCTTTCGTTTGTCCTTTTCAGTAATTCTTGCTCCATTACGCCTTCTTGTACCCATTCTGCCATCCATTTGCTGAAACCCTTAAAATAGGTTACCCGCTGCCTACCTCCGCTTCTGTTGTCTTCGATGTGCCCCGTGAGCGTTAAGTTCTCCAAGCCTTCCCTTCCTCATTATTGTGTCCCAAAGATTCCAACGCCCTCTTTCTTATTGTGAGCAGCAGTTTTCTTGTAATTTTAACCTCTTCAAAACCTCCTCATTTGTCACATGCTCTGTCCATGGTATTCCCAACATTCGTCGATAAAACCACATATCGATTGCTTTCATTAGTGGCGAAACTGTCCAGCGTTTATTGCTATATAGGAGATTAGACTTTACATAGCACTGCTATATCGAAATACTAAAATGCTGTTTTCTGGGCTCTGTCTAAATCAGATATACCAGTGGTATTGTATTCTAAAATTATGTAGAACTTGTTTGTTACCAAGTGGAGAAGATTTAAATGCATTATTCTAAAACAGCATAAGTGCTTACAGCACTTTTCAATGTGTGACGTCATATCGATGAAATATCTTTTCAGCTGCTCCAGGACAAAGTGTGAGCGTTAAGTTCCCCAATCCTTCCTTCCTCATTGGGTGTCCCAGAAATCCTAATCGTCTCTTTCTTATTATTAGCAAGAGTTACCTTGTAGTTCCTACTCACTTTAAAACTTCCTCATTCGTTATTTGCTCTGTCCATGATATTCTCAACATTTGTTAGTAAAACATCAGACATCATTACCATAAAACATAATTAAGTGACGGTTTCTATTGAGTGACTAACCAGACCTATCCCTTTCTTATTGTTAGCAACGGTTGCCTTGTAGTTCCTACTCACATTTATGTGTTACATCCTCTGTCCAGGCTTTTCCTGATATTACTTGTCCGAATAGAGAACACGGGTCTTTTTCGTTAGTCTACAATACACTAAATATTTATAGCTATAACAGTTAACCATATTTTTTTAAAAAACCTAACCGTAACAGGTTTTTATTTCGATAAGATAATAAGAGGTCGAGTTGCCAAAAGTGTTTTACTTCTTTTTATTTACATTTACTTAGCAAACAAAACTAACTGTAGCAGCTATAATTATTTAGTGTGCTGACTAACCCGAGAACAAGATATTTAGGGATTTTATCTACACACGAATACATGGGTTGTTTGTTTAAATGCGCAAGGCCGCGTTTGCATTCATAAGAAAAAGTGAGTGTCGTTTACTATATATACGTACATGCATATGGAGCGTCACATAGAGTAGAGATTAACAAACCGATCTAGCAGACCATTGTTACTATAGTGAGCTCGATCCTCACTTGGTGTTCTACACTTCGAGTCTTTTTCCACACTAAACTAGGTTTAGTAAATTATGTATGGAGGTCCTCCGTCGGGCAAAGGCACGCAAACGAGCGGAAAATGTGGTTAACTGCCGAGGATGGTCGCTTCAGGCAACTCCCATGAGTTTGTTTCAGATACTACAGTGCTTTAGATTTCCACCCCTAGGTATACCGTTAGTAAAGCAACGGGTATTTTACTAGTACTATCTAAGATAGATTTGTTGTCCCTTACACTCCCATGAGTTGTTTCAGATACTACATTGTTTTAGATTTCCACCCCTAGGTATACCGTTAGTAAAGCAACGGGTATTTTACTAGTACCATCTAAGATGTCTTTGTTGTCCCTTACACTCCCATGAATTGTTTCAGATACTACAGTGCTTTAGATTTCCACCCCTATGTATAACGTTAGTAAAGCAACGGGTATTTTAATAGTACTATCTAAGATAGATTTGTTGTCCCTTACACTCCCAGGAGTTGTTTCAGATACTAAAATGCTTTAGATTTCCACCCCTAGGTATACCGTTAGCAAAGTAACGGGTATTTTACTAGTACTATCTAAGATGGCTTTGTTGTCCCTTACACTCCCATGGGTTGTTTCAGATACTACAGTGCTTTAGATTTCCACCCCTAGGTATATCGTTAGCAAAGCAACGGGTATTTTACTAGTACTATTTAAGATGGCTTTGTTGTCCCTTACACTCCCATGAGTTGTTTCAGATACTACAGTTCTTTAGACTTCCACCCCTAGGTATACCGTTAGCAAAGCAACGGATATTTTATTAGTACTATCTAACATGGGTTTGTTGTCCCTTACAC
>VCCN01004987.1:1332806-1343473 GCA_006491835.1 Architeuthis dux | reverse complement strand
CCCCCCCCACCTATAGGTAAAATAGCAGGGAAGACTGGGCTTTTCTAGCCTTTGGAAGGACAACCAATCTAGGAGAAGCAAAACCAGGGAGTGGAGCCACTTTAAGAGGTTCGGGTGCCAACGTCCTTCCGACAGCTCCTGCAGCCAAACTGATGCCAAACGCATCGCTCTACGCCTTCCTTTCGAGATTCTGTTGACTGAGTATCTCCATACGCTTCGCCCAGGCTTGTGCCATGAGGGGTCACTTCAGTGTCGTTCCATTATCTACCGAGGCAGAGGGATGCCTCCTGGTGTTCGGAAAATGAGAAATGCTTATCGCATATGTCTGTGTCTACGACTGAACTGCCTCCCTGCCTATCCCTAACTACTCACTTCTATCCATTTCCTTCGATGGAAACTGGCGTCAGGGCTTCATTGACATTTACAAACACCTGATGCAATCTGTGGGAATTAATTCTATACAGGGTATCACAAAAATAACGCCCGATATGTCCCAAAAGTATTCACACATATTATGCCATACGATGCAATTTTGATATCTTATCGCATCGATCTCTGAAATGATAGAGTATGTATCTAATAGTAACGCCCGATTTGTTCCAAAAGTAATTTTAAAATAATTGTATTGATGCACTAAACAAACTACAGATCTAATAAACATAGACATAAACAATGCCTTTCATGTAAGGTTCGATGTGACATCGATTTCAAAGCCTTTATTCAGTCGGCAAACTACCGATCTGCACACACTTTGACAGTGGTCAATGTCGATGGTGGAAACCTTTCAATTCTTGTCTGGTGGCTAGTGTTATACTATACGCCATGTTCTTTAGGATTCTCTACAGAAAGAAATGAAAAGAGTTAAGTTCGTCGTCCTAACCAGCGACCTTCTAAATGATCATCAAGCCTGTCTCGCACAATGCAACCATTATGTGGCGGGCGCCATCTTGTTAAAAATAACAATCGTAATATGTTTAAATCAAGAAACTGACAGGGGGTTATTTATATATTTATTCGGGTGTATCAACAGTATTTTCGTTTTTACAGACCTTTACTCCATAGCTAATTGCATGTACACATCTAAAGACTATGTATTGCTCTATGTTCGTTATCTTTCGATGATCCTAGCTCTTCTGAAAGTTATATTTAGTGCTGGTGGTTAGGTTTCTCTTCTACCTTGTGTTTTCAACCATTATAAGATCAGGAGAACCTTGGGGAAGGCCTATGTCCAACGACCGACGATAAAAGGCTGATGATAATGATGATGCTAATGAATTATCCCAATGGATATCATGAATGTTATAAAACTGATAGCTGAGAGACAAGACAACACGATCTTCCCTCTGCTTGTGATTCTGTGCAAGAGTAGGCTAAGATCATTATTGTTTAGTGACGTCTCCTCATCTAGAATAACAAGATACCACCATGTTTTTGAATGGTCCACTTCTTGTATTCATACACTTTTATCATTGCATTGTGTGTGTGTACAACTCAAAATTAGCAACGGGCCAATACGGATATCGAAATGCAGGTATACCTTGATTAGTGCGGTTAATTCGATCCGTATGGTTCAAAATCGCACTGTTCAGGGTGTCATTATAACCAAAACTAACACCAAAACAGACCAGATAGGTTTCTTCAGTTTTCAAGTGTTCAATTTTTCGGGCTTGCTGGCTATCTATCTATCTATCTATCTATCGCATGTACAGGCCGCACCAATGTAGCTAGAGGGCTGGAAATTTAAACATTTACTCCTTATTATATCTAAAAAAAAAACGGTTTTGTTGTTTTTCGGAAATCCCCCCCCCCAAAAAAAAAAGTTAGGTTTTTAGTGGGGGGGGTTAATTTACATTGTAAGTTTATGCTAAATTGGTCCCTTAGTTTGTGTCCGGTAGCGTTTCCAGATCACCACACAACAAGAGGCAAGAGAAGTAATTTATTCATTGCTCAACAATTTTTCCAATTTTTTAATTGATCACCCCTAAACACGACATGCTGCCAAAAGACGTCGGTCACGTAACGGTTTCTATTGAGTGTTTAATGTATTTTTCCCAGCCTATATTTAGTTACATTAATTCGTACAGCGATACCTTAACCGCACTACACCAAAACCGGCACTAATCAAAAGCGCAGTATTCAAGGCATTCCTGCTGTTCTGTTTGGCTATCGATTTCATCAGATATGTTGCTCGAATCATTAAGTAAACAAACTTCCTCACTCAGTCAATCAGACTTTTTTTTTACTCCTTGTAGATTTATGAGATTTTCTTACAACCATTTTTTCTTGGATCTCTTCCTGCCATGTCTTTGTTGTCGTGTGTAAAACATCTCAAGTTCACGCATGCGTACGACGTATGCTATTCGTCCTTGTCTTCTTTTTCTGTATCCGTCGAAGTTTTTCCTCCATTTTGACAACGTTTTTTTTTCTTTCTTCCAGATTTGTGTTACTATCGTTCGTTTCCTCTTTGTCGCTGATCCACTGCAACAACTGGAAGTTGTCGTTGGCCAAGCGGTTAGCAGACCGGACAATGGAATCGGTGAGTCGAGTTCAAACCCTGACTGAACCATATCTGCGTTCACTTCGCACTCATGCCCTTGGGAGAGGCATTAATCCATATCATCTCCCCCTCACATCTATGGGTGAAATAGCGGATGAAGTGAGTGACGCTACTTCGGGTGATAGCCGAGACAGAGAAACTTGTCATATGTAGATCCCAGGAGAGGACGGCTGAAGCTGTAGCCAGCGTAAGGCCACTACTTTACCTACTATTGTAAGAACTTATAGTTTTTTTTTACTAGGCTAGATTAGTCTGACACAAGGCCAAAAATGTGAGACACCAAGTGAGAATCATTCTACGACCATTAGTAAACAATGCAGATCGGAAATAGAGAATAAGCACCAGGCGAGACTCGAACTCACACCCTTTTTGCCTCGGGAAGCCTACCTCACAGTGATAGATGTTCTTACCGCTTTAGCTACGAGAGCTCTACGACTGGAAGATGGTCAAATCTAACCATATAACTTACTCTCTATTTTCTCCCCGATCGCTAGTTACCATATTTTTTGTTATAGTTTTTTCGTCCACGAGTAGTATTAGTAGTAGTACTATTATATTGATTTTTTTATTAGATGAAGCATTGTCAACCTTTATTAGCGATTTGACTAGAATTTCTTTTCATCTTAATTTTACTTGCTTTTCATCTAGTAGTATTAGTAGTAATATTATCTTGATTTATTTTTATTAGATGAAGCGTTGTCAACCATTAGTACTGTTTTGACTAGAATTTATTTCATCTTAATTTTAGTTGCTTTTCATCGCAACTACTAAGACCCTCAGTCTAGAGCCACTAGTAAACAGAAACGGGACGGAAACAAAAAAGCTTTCAGCGTGACACGAAATCTCATCCCTTTTGCCACAGAGAACCTATCCTACGTTGATAGCTGCTCTTACTGATTGAACTTTTAGCTCTCATAGCCCAATTGGTAAGAGCAGCTCTAACAACAACCGCGGTTGACAGATGATCAAATATAACAGTATTGATGTATTTCCGATCCACATTGTTTACTCACTACCGTAGAATGACGGTCTGAGTTGTTGCGATGATAAGAAGCTGACATTTAGAAGAAAGAAATACTAGTCAAACATTTATCCCAGTTGACAATGCTTTATCTAATAAAGGAAAATTCAAGATAATATTGCTCTATTCTCGCTGTGTCCCAATTAACACTAATATCTTCTACTTATATAACGAACTGTGTGATTCTCTTGGTTTTCTGTCCGTAACAAACGACTCTCCCATTTGGAGGTTAGAATTCTGCTGACCTACTTACGCCTACCCATCATTTGAAACTATGGACTCTTCCAGTGAAACGAATTCAGTATTTTTTTTCTCACTGTGATTAATCAGTAAATCATATTTTAAAAATAATGGATCAGGATGCATGTCGTATAGCAATGATCAGCAAGCTAATATTACTGGCCGTTGTAAGTAGATTAATTGTATCTCCCACTGTTGATGGTCTGATACCAAACTGCTATGCTAATAAATAATATGAAAAAAATAATGGATCAGGACGCACGTCGTATAGCAATTTTCTATATCACACCTTCATTCAGA
Organism: Architeuthis dux; assembly: GCA_006491835.1. Classification (NCBI taxonomy): domain Eukaryota; kingdom Metazoa; phylum Mollusca; class Cephalopoda; order Oegopsida; family Architeuthidae; genus Architeuthis; species Architeuthis dux. The sequence continues at coordinate 1,339,355 of VCCN01004987.1, read as the reverse complement.
CAAATGTACAGATTTGATTTTATAGAAATGCTAAGTCATGCAAGGAGATGTTCAGAAAATAACGTGCGCCTGGCACATGTGTCCAATTCAAACCAATGGCAGGAAAAAATACCACAAAAAAATATGACCCAAAAAATCCCTCAAAGAAAAAAACTCCCAATGGAAATACCACCTTGGAATAAATACCCCATTGAAAAAATCTCCCATGGAAAATATACCTTTGGAAAGATTTTAACCAATGGCAGAAAATAATCCCACAAGAAAAATCTCCCCCTGGAAAAAAATCCCTCAAAGAAAAAATATCCCAATGAAAATACCCTCTTGGAAAAAATTCACCAAGGAAAAGATCTCTCAAAGAAAATATCCCCTTGGGAAAAAAATATCCCCCAATGGAAATATTCAAGCTATCAATGGTGTTGAGTGGTGTTTCCCAACTTTTTATGACCATCGCCCCCTTTTACTTGTTTTGAATTTTTTTATAAATTAAAACAGCCCCCTCACCCACAAAACAAATATAATTTAAATAAATATATCAGCTTACGTATTTAAGTAATAAAAGCTTAGAACAGGCATGGGCAACCTTTTTCTGCATGTGATATTGCTAATCATAAACCGGGCCATAAATTCACCCTCAGAATAATTTTTAGAATGTTAGGAACTTTTTTGCTAACAACATAGCTTGCATGCACCATTTCACTGAGCTCTGTTTGCCTTTTAGAAAAAAGCGTATTTAGGCTACCGATCTGTTTCTTTAGTGTTTCAATTTTAAGCTTTCTGATATCTCCTTTAAATTTATCAAACCCGGGATGTTTAGTTGTGTAATGACGCTTAACGTTAAATTCTTTAAATGCGGAGTGGGATTCAGAACATATTAGACACCTTGGTCTGTTTTTTTACTTCAACAAAGAAGCAATTATTTGTCCACTTATCCTGCAATTTCCCCATTTCTTAGATGCAATTTTAATAAAACGTTATTCTCCTCATGGAATTAAGCGTGCCATTCAGAAAGTCAAAAGGGTCGCAGTTTACCCATGGCTGGCTTAGAACATAGACAAGGTAGTGGCAAAAAGTCTAACCGGAATAGCTAAGAATACGTGCGAGCATGCGTATAAAGAGATTCCGGTCTCCTTGACCAAAGGAAGCAACATTATCGACTTCAGTTGAACCAATTAAATCTTTTTTGTCACAAACAAAGATGTTTGTCTCCAGGATTTTATTTTAAACATTTGAGAACATACAATCCTGACATTTCCTGATCGTTGGATTTTTACCTTTTGGGAAGAATCGGTAAGTAAATCAAGAACTTATTAACATTTCTTTTTTAATTGTCTCTTTTGAAACTTCGTAAAGATCTGTGTCTTCTTTCAAATATTAGCATGGATACGGAACCAGGAAGTCCAGTGGTCCGCCCCTGGCAAATCACAGACACATTCTTTTTTAAATATCTAGATATTTTATGAATAATAATAAAAAAAAAGAAGCCAAATAATCCCAAATTAACCTTAAAAACAATATTTTGTTTTTCATCTGCTACAAGTAAGATGTCTTCTGTTAACAGATGCAGAATCCACCTCGGCAGATGCATTGTGGGGGTCCAAATGAAAAAGATCATTTTTACAAATACGTGAAAAAGAAAAACCAATTTCAAGCATCAGTAATTTGTAATCTTAGCTTTGACTTCCATAAACATATGGCGGTGTTTAACCAGCATAGAAAGTTAAAAGTATTAAAAAGTATAATTATGCAACACTTATCAGAAATTAATGGGATTAAACGCATGTATTTATGAGAATGTGCACCATGAACTCGTTAGTCATATGTAATGTTTTCATTATACCTTGACGATCTCATGTTGCGCAATCTGATAAAAAAACATGCGTTTAATTTAATTATTGCGTTAATTTCTGCTAAAGGTTGTTCAATTATACTATTTAATTACAAAACGTTTTGGGGTCTCTCTAGGCTGGTTGAACACCGCCATAGGTTTATGTACGTCAAAGCCAAGATTACCGCGAGAATTTGTGACAGCGAATGGAATCTGGTAATTTACCGTATTCCGTATTTATAGAAGTCGCGTCATTTGTTTTAAATAGTGAAACTTTGGCAAAGAACATAAAATTAAAAATACAGCACCTCTGCGTCCGATCAGACAGTGTAATGGTTAGCACGTCTGCTTCACACGCAAAGGTCCTGGTTTCGATTCCCGGTATCAGTATGGGAAATTCTTCATTTTAGCTTAAAATCAGCAGCTAATTGAGTACACTCTAAGCTGTGTGATTAGGGTGGATGTATCCCTTCGGTGGACTTGCATCCTGCTAAAGAGAAATCATAAAGATTTAGGAATACGGTCCTGATCTCGACCAGACTTGAGACGGCTATCATTACCTTTCCTGTTTCCATATGGCAGCCGCTTCAGCTGTTGCTGATAGCGGCATCGACGAAAGTCCTCCGCCGCTGCTGATGGCGAATTTAAAGTCGAAGAAAGAGACGAGAGGATTCCTCAGAACGGAATTTTCGAGGGGGGGGGGTCATTTTTGGTCTACTGATATCGGGCCATTTCATGTTGTTCAAGAGACACGTGTTTTATTTTTGTTTATTCAAGCAAAAGCATGATGTATACAAATGAACAAAGGATAAGTTAAGGATAGTGTTTTTAGCGTAAGGGTTAGTGTTAGGGTTTAGGTATACGTCCTTCAGCCATTTTAACTTCAGAAAGTGGGGAAAATGTTGCAATTGTCGTCTGCTTCTTTGACTTTAAATTCGTCAGCAGCAGGCGACGACTCGGCCGATTCCGCTATCAGGAAACGTCATGATTGGCCTTGAGACTTGCAAGGACCACTAAGCTGATACATGCAACAGAAACTGGGACTTCGTCACCGGCCTCCAGACTCCATTGGAAGTTCTCTTCTGCTTTACCCGTTTTTTCCTTTCCTTTTCTTTGTTCTACCTGTGTTGCTTAGTCGTTGATACAGATACACTTTCTCATTTCTTCCTTATTATATGAGGCGAGAAAAACCAAGCCCTAGGTTTAGGCCAGTGGTTCTCAGTCCCGGGTCACATAGCCCCCGCCCCCCCCCTTGTGATCCCAGTTTACCTCATTTCCTCCCCTATTTTTGAATTGTCATCTTTTCAGCCTTATACTTTCCATTGTAAGTTCCAGGCCGGACTGAAAGTCCTCCCCCTGGAGCCATGTGCCCCCCCCCCGGTTGAGTAACACTCGTTTAGGCTTTTGAAAAACTTAAATGTTAGTCTGCAAGACTAAGCCTGGCAATCAATGATATTTTTAAGGGGGAGGGGGTATTCAATGTCACAAAATCACCGCACGCACACACATACACTGATCATCGATATAGCAACTGTATTGTTTTCACTGCCAGGGTAATTATGAGAAATTAGATTGATCAATCACTCGACTGTCTTCTGTCGTGACAAGACAATAACAAAGATGGATGGCAATATTGGACAGAGAGACACGAGGGCGTTTCATTCAAGTCTTTCCCAGGACCATTAGTGGGGTAAGTGATACCAACAGTCTTAACCGGAATTCGAACTCTGCACGCTAATTTGCTGATAATATTTACTCGTCTTCGCCTTCTCCGCAAAGCACGGTAATTGTTATCTTATTTTATGACATATAGACACCCCCCCCCTACAAAAAAAGAAATAACTATACCCCGTGTCTTCTATGCGAAGAGAGACTTCCTGCTGTTCCAGTTGCATGTTTTATCCAAGATTTCTTTCTGCTCTACTCGGTTTCAAAACTGTGCTATTTCAATAACATGCTTAACCATACATACACTAAAAGAAATATTCTTAGCCCATTAATTAAGAATGATGGTGAAGAGCAATACTTATCCATTGCAAGATAAAGACCCGGACTCAGAGATGGGACTGTGTTGCCATCAATCACAATAAAACTGAAATGTGGGGTCATATTCCCGTGGATCTTATGGCATCAAATACGGTAAATTCCTTGCTTCTTGGCCTCCTCTTGACCGGTTGTGTCTTGTCTTCAGTCGAGAAGACAGAGCATTAACCATACCTTGTCTCTGGAGATTTCAAATCCATGGTCAACACCATAGCATAGGAGAGGGTCACCCTAACAGCCTTGAGGAACAGGACGCGGGGTCTGGGCCATTTTTCGCTTACACGAGTGGAGCCTCACGTTCAACCGACCTTGTGTCGTATTTGCTCTCGTGGGAAGGCAGATAAATACTAGGATCAGCCATGTGTCGTCTTCGGCGGTGACACGACAGAATAAGCGAACCTGGCTCCTGGGGATCCGTCTCCCGGACAGAACCTCTCCATTACACGAATAGGATATGTCATGGGTACGCCCTGACGCCTACGGCAAAAGCTGGTAGGATTGGGCGATTCTTTTCTTTTACCCACACGTACGCGTGTGGGGGTCCCACATTAAACCTGGCCTTCTGTTGTATTCGCCCTTGCGGGGAATCAATTAAACACACTCGCTTGCTCAACCAGATGGCTTAGTCTCTAGTTACATAATAAACATATTCTCTTTTCTCTTTCTAATACCTTTCTAGAAGGTAAACAAGTGTTATCTAACTACAATTGAAGATGCGTGTGCACCGCGATTACTCTACAACTGTTTCGGTACGCAGTTGAAATTCATCGGATATATTAGCCAGCATACAAGGCAGTGCAGTGTCAGGATTGACGTTTTTTTTTGGAGTAGCGGTTCTCGAGAAATTTAATAAAAGTTTTTTTTTTAAATATTACAGATTATCTTTCTTCATGGTTTCTAGTAATCATCTCTTTTGACATCCGCTCTTTAGAATTCTCTAAATTTAGATATAAAATATCTAAATTGGCAACACTGAAGAGAACTAACTTCAAAGCCGTAGTTTCGTACGACGGACGGACAATCATTTTACATGACTATTATGGCAGACTGTTCCACACACCATAAAGTCCGACCCCTTCCAAACATGCACTTTTGGAACGGGCACTGTCTTAGTTAATATCAATTTGTTGGAAAATACAGGAGCGATTCAAATCCTTGCGGCGTGAGGTTTATAACATATGTCACACTTAATTTACTACAAATATCATTGAACTGTTCACCAATATTGAACAAGCCATTGCCTAAAGAATAATCGATATCTGTTTGTGCAAGAACGATATTTGAATGATCGATATCTATTTGTGTTGCATATTTATTACAAAGTTTATTCATGCTATAATTTGATTTTGATAAAGGATATCAGACAAGTCTCGTTGGTCGAATAAAAGACTTTGAAACTAAATATTGAAAGATTTCATAAATCAACCGGATATACAGTGGACTGTCGTTATTACGGCACCCGGGGGGTTGAGAGTGCCGTTATAACGGTTTAATTTTATACGAAATGTATTAATAATGAGAATGCAAAAGTTGCAGACAAAAATGACCTTGTATTACCTTTTCACAGTCTAATGCCCCATTTACGGGTTAGGGGTCTGCAAATAAAATGAATGAACCAAAAAATAAGTATGCTAAACATATACAACATGGTGGTATGTCATTAATTGTTGAATGTATCAGTAAATTCTTAGAAAATACCTTGGACAGGCAAAAGTTACTAATTTTAGCTTTTAAAATAATGCACTGAATTCTTCATGTGCTGTTGCTGCAAACTAATCTCCGACAATAACATTGTGAGAATATAAAAACAAAGGTGCTGTTAGAACGCGTGGGTCATTAAAAAGTGGAGAAAAAAAGGTTAAAGAAGAGGTTCTCAACCATTATTGTATGACGGCACACCAAGAAATATATTTGATTTACGCGGCACACCAGCTGTATAAGACAAACATTCCAATAATCAATGAACGAAAGTTTTATATCAGCAAGCACTGATATACATACTCACCACTTCTTTCTTTCTTCTGTTGTTGAAAAGGTTAAGATCTCACAAAATCTAGTGATAGAACCACTAGATTGGCAACTCTGTAGCGGAATCTGTTGCTGCAAACTAATCTCCGACAATGGCATTGCGAGAATATAAAAAAACAACAAACGTGCTGTTAGGACGCGCGTCATGTATAAATCGCGTGTGTTATATATAAATCAAAGAATTTAATTAAACGAATTTTATATTTCCTTTGGGTAAATAAATACGACTTGGAAAATCTGAGAGAAAAAAACGCTTAGATGGAAGATATTTCGTTTGGCTGTGATAAAGAGGAAGGGGGGGATAACGCTGGTTGTAAAGGAAGGTATTTCCAGCCGTTTAAGACTTGGGGGGGGAACTAATTCTAATTTCGGAAATATAGAATTCAATTTATCTGATAACCGAAACGGTTTCTAAAAATAGCCAAAGACAATGCAAAACGAAATGAAAAACAAAAGAAATTGGAAAAACCAACGAAACAGGATTTTCAGAATCGATAAATTATTTTGGAAAAGTTTTTTGAAAGTTTTTGATCAATATAATTTTGTTTTTTAAAGATTTTTATTATGATTTGAATTTTATCTTGTCGAGCGATTGTAATTTGACACAAGTCATCATCGAATGGAACCAGAGTACGTATAATCTGATGAATATG
>VCCN01004987.1:1304651-1321818 GCA_006491835.1 Architeuthis dux | reverse complement strand
TTAAATACGATTAATTCCTATTTACACAATACTAATAATTACTAATTTTGATTCATATTAGCTAATGCTCAACTCATTAACTTTGTGGGGTATAAAAGCAATGGGGTCATTGCATTGTTACTAAATTTCACACAATAAAGAATCTTTTCAACACCAAATCTGTTTTATTATAGCAAGGAGGACAACAAATTGTTCGAGCTGACGAGGTGTGGGGGGGGTGTTATCCAAAAAAGGTTGAGAACCACTAGTGTTTTGGCTTTTGAGACACCGTTTATTTTCCCGGAGTCATTGGAATTGCTTGCAATGGAAATGTTAACTCTTTCACTGATCATGTAAAGAAAACAAGTAATCACCTACAAGACAGAAGTGTCATGCGCAAACGGTGGCGGTGCGAAATGGCGCAGTTAGTCATCATCAGCCGTTATAAGTCCACTGCTGGACAAAAGCCTTTCCCATCTCCTTCCATGACGACCTATCTTGTGCTAATTTCTGCCACGTCTTACCGGCAAACGTTTCTATCTCGTCCCTCCACCTTGTGTCTGGTCCTTTCCTGCATCGTTTACTGTCCTATGGGCACTAATCGGTTAGTCTTTTCCCCATCTATTGTCATTTCTTCTTGCTAAGTGGCCAGCCCATCTCCATTGAGAGGACTAGGGAGAAGGATATTATACAACTAATTAAGCAGTTAGTAGCGACTCGAAAAATGATTTCGTTGAACTAAAGCTCGAATTCTGATCACTCTCACTGGAGTTATCGCATTTGCCTGCATGTAAAACGCACACTAAAAAATACTTTGGAAGTATTACACTGCGCACAGTGCGCTGGTATTATGACTAGAGGGTCAATTCTGAAAGCTTGAAACGGACCAAACTCCACAGCATTGAAACTCGGTTGCCAAAAATACTTTTTCGTTGTACTTTTAGACGGCGACATATTCATATTTTGGCAAGTTTCAATGCTATGAGTTTGATTATAAATAATACCTGATAACATATGTTTTGGTTGTGCAATGTTCCACTAGAAATAATTAAATTCTGCTATGTTTGGTTTAGAAGAAAATTAACTTTCTATTTCAACACCCTGATTTTGACCAGGGTACAGTACGTGCATGCTAGGGTGTTGTTGATATTCTGATCAAAGTTTCCAACTGTTCGGCCATATTGTGACGTAGTAACACTCATACCAGTGCAGCGTCTGTTTCTCATGCGAGAGTACAGGCCTGTGTTAACGCCCAAGGAGGGTATACAGTGTATTAATATGGGGTTAGTGACAGTAAGTCTTCTCGGGTCTCCAGCCCTCCCCTCATCGTCCTCATATATCACAACAGCACTGTGGTTTGTACCGTACCAACCTTCCCCAGCTTTACTTACGCATGCATTCTAGTTGTTTGACCATTGCTGACGACTGGAGGTCTCATATTTCCAGTACTCTCCTCAGTATTCGTGCAGACCCAAGTAGTACTGTCTCCGGCTGCTGCAATCTTGTTTTCAATGACTTTGGCACAGTTCCCAGTGCGCATACTATTATTGGTACTAACATGCCCTTCATGTTCAACACGCTTTTCAGCTCCCGGGCCAAGTCCTGGTACTCTCCTTAGCTTCTCACTCTCCTTCATATTCACTGTGATCCTCAGGCACGGTCACGTCTATTATTTGGCAGATTCTCTTTCCCTTGTCCACGATTACCAGATCCGGTCTTCTTGCCTGTATGAGGTGGTCGGTTAGGGATTCGTAGCCCCAGAGTAATTTGTGGCTTCTACTTTCCAGGACAGTCTCTAGTTTGTGCTGGTACCATTTGTCTACATGGTTGAATCCCAGTCGTTTGCATAGTTCCCAGTGTATAACAGTTGCTACCCTGTCGTGCTTGTTTTTGTACTCTTTCTGGGCTAGTTTACTACATTCTGTGGTTATGTGTTTTACGGTCTCATCTCTTTCTCCACATAGGCGGCATTTGATGTTTGTCTGGGTTTTGTCGATCTTCGTCATGACAAGTTTGTCCTGATGCACTTGTTTTGGGCTGCCATGACGATTCTGTTTCTCTCTTCAAGTTTCCTATTATTATTGTTATTATAAATGATTTGGAAATTATTTAGCTGTTAATGTGTTAAATTATTTTTAATAACCAATATATTTGTTATTCCATTAAATATAGCTTTGTTCTTTACACTCCCATGATTCTTTTTCTTTCAGGATACCACATTGCTTTCTATTTCCGTTAGCCAAGAAACGGGTATTTTACTCCTAATTATTAATAATTAGGATCATTCATTCTCCATTCGAGCAACAATGAATTATGTTGATTATGTTAGACCACGCAATTTCATTATTGGAGCCAGAATGGCGGCTATAAATAATCGTCTGGCACGCAAATCCCTGGCCAGATCCAAAGGATTTACAGATCATTAACTTCTCATCAAATTCTGGCGTCGTCGTCGCTGTCTGCTTTTGGGATCAGTAAATGATATCGATATTTATCGATCAGTAATCAGTTCCCGTCTAATCGTATTATTATCATATAAGCTTGTCGAATGAACTAGTTGGATTAGATATCGATCTCTATAGTCCCCTAAGGAGTTTCCAACTTCTATATCTATTAGTATACACTTATTGACTAGTGTCCTCATTTTGGTTGTTATAGTAACAACGTTTGAGCCGTTGCACTCTCCGGTCGTGTTCAGGTGTCAGTTGCAGGGCTGTCTTTTGCCGCACAAGACCAAATTTGTATAGTCTTGAGACCAAATTAAGTAGCTTCAGTACTAAAATAATCAAATAACTTAAAATCCATCATCAGACCAAATGTGTATGGTCTTGGGACCAAATGAAGTAGCTTCAGTACCGAAATAGTCAAATAATCTAAAATCCATCATCAGACCAGGTTAAGTAGCTTCAGTACCAAAATAACTTCAAATCCATCATCATACCAAATTTGTCTGGTCTTGAGACCAAATTAAGTAGCTTCAGTACCAAAATAATCAAATAACCTAAAATCCATCATCAGACTAAGCTTGCATAATAAAAATACATAGTTTTATCTATTGTTCATGTATATTTATGTAGTATCATATCATTCGTGTGTAAGGGATTGTTATATTTTGTAGTACCAAATCTTTATTTCCGGAACCAAATAGCTTTTTCAGTACCAAATTTGCCCAGTTTTGATCTTGAAAAGTTCCAAATGACAACCATGGTCTGTTTTAGTCGGAAACCTTCTGGGTATTTTGAATTGAACACTTTATTCAATCCACAGGTGTAGATTGTTCTCATTCCACTGTCCATGCCAGATGATATCTCGTTTCAGTTCTTTCTAGTTAACGTCGCAAGCAATATCTCCAAAAGTTCTCAATAAATATCAATGGCATTTTGGTAAAGGGTGTGCCATGGGCCAAGGAATAATTGAATCAATCTGGGGCGGATCCAGGAATTATTTTCAGTTTTCTTAACATTGCGAGATAGGACAATTCTTCGGCTTTTCGGATGTAATAACACAATGACAAAGTTGCTCGGTCTAATGGAAATAATTAAGTATTGAAATGTATCCAGGTTCAAGTGGATGTCTCCTCTGAATAATTATTACAAGCTTTTGTCAGGACATAGTCCGGAATATTTAACGTGGCTCTTCCGTATTTTTGTGCGTGTGTGACAGTGGCGTCAGCGGAAATGTGCACTCTCTGGCGCCTGTCTAGTTTGTCCATAAAACTCTTCTTTTTTCCTGGAGGCAGAATGACTAGAAATATATTGCAGTTCCTACAACAAAAGAATACGCAATTTCTTTTACATGTCAAACAAACTTTGTAATATCTACGTAACAAATGAACAGCTGTACAAACAAGACTAAAAGAACAAAGACTCCTTCCCTCTACTGGTAAATAATTGTATATGATCTTTATCTTCACTTCAAGGCAGTCGTTTAATACTCTATCTCCTCAGGATATCGGGAATAAAATTGGAGTGCGTCTTATAACGAGCCCCACCCATTTAGCACCGAGATAGAACCTCAGATTTCATTATCTTCAGCTCAATAGTCTCCCCCACCCCACCCCGTGACTATTAACCACAACTTTTTTCTGTTTGATTCGGATTTTATACCAAAGTTTATTCCATACGGATAAAAAGACCCAGAAATCATGTGGGACCAGTGGTGGTTAACCATTAGGCTAAGTAGACTTAAGCCTAGGGTCACCAAAGGGAAGGGTCCCGAGAGCAAAATAAATGGTTTACTTTAGTGTACACAAATGGTTTGAGTCTACACGTGAATATTTTGGATGATGATTTTTTTTTTTCATAATAAGTGTGTCAAGGGCGAGATAGCCTGGCGGAGTCCATCCCTCTTCAGGCTTGTTTGGAATCAGTTGTCCGTCTCCTAGACTGGGTGCCATGGCTAGAGAGCAAGGTTTGCCCTACTATTCACCCTTAGATGGGGGGAGCGGTGAAGAGACGGATTCATGTCTTTTCCAAGGGAATTAGTGTAAGGTGAACACAAACCGTCTCTGTGCCTTTAACCGCCCAGCCATCCCACACCTCCAAATTATAAGGTAGGACATTGTTATCTCTGTTTAGAAAAAAAAGGGGCGGGGATAGTTTTATTTTTAGGAGAATCCTATACTAAGTGAACTGTCATTTGTAATTTGGGGAATAGAAAACAGCGCTTATGTATTCAAATATATATGATAGAGCGCAGGTAGAAGTGGGTTCATGCCTTTCCAAGTAAAGCAAAGTGAAAGTAAACAGCCGGAATTTGAACTCTGTTGCCCGATTCCATTTTCAGTTCTGGTAACCGTTACGCTACCCTGCACCCGCACTTATGAAATGCGTACACGTAAAAGGCCCAAAAGCTATAATGGCGGGATATTCTTATCTTTCATTTTTGAAAACAACAACCTTATTTTGTTTATAGGTGAATCTTATATGAAGTAAAATGCCGTGTAATATTTAGACACTAAGAAACAACACTTATGTATTCAAATATATCTTTTCGTTCTTATCTGTTTTTCCTTTGTTGTTCTTGTTTTCATTACATTTCTTTTTTTTTTCTATTCATCTCTGAAACATTGTCCCTTCATTGTCTAGGCTAACGTTCGCTTTCTCATTTACTTCCCGCGGGGGCTTCCGAGGTGACATTCGAAAGATGTCGATATTGTCAGAATTCATTTTGGAACAAATACATCAAAAGTCGAAGAACACAATATCTGCCTGCAGATAGTCTTCAGATTCAATTTACCAAAATTGAAACTTTCCATTTCGTTATTGTTTAAGAAAACAATTCGTTTTTATAATTTTACTCTGGGTAAAACAGACACAACACAAAATTCAAAGTGGAATTTCTTCCACGGAGATTTATTAGTGACATGTACTTCCCAACAGATTTGCTGATAGCTTAGTTTTAAAACCTAAAACTACACGCCTCGACGTCAAGGGTTCAAAAGCTGGAGTCTGTCAATTTGCAACAATATGTTTGCGATTATAAAAATAAAGATTACTTCCTATGACGTCACACCAAAACATTGTTATGTTATCAATATCCTTATGGTACCAAAACATAATTTGTCACCCACTTATCAGACTATATTTGCTACTTCCTTATGATACCCCATCTTTGCCATCTCCTTGGGATAATCCAGGGTATCTTTGCCACCCCGTTTTTGCCTTTTGATTACAATTTTAAAATACAATGTCATAATGTGAAAAAGTGATGATCATGCTTAACATCACATGGAGGGATCACAAGACAGCAAAGTATATTAGAGAAAATACAGGTGTCAGATATCATAGAATCCATTAGAAAACTCAAATGACAATGGGCAGGCCATGTTGCAAGAATGTCAGACAACCGCTAGACATCACGACTCACAACGTGAATCCCCAGAGATTGTATGCGAAATTGTGGCCGACAGAAAATAAGATGGCGTGACGATCTAGACAGGTTTAGAAGATATTGGTGCCGCGACGCCCACGACAGATAGGTCCGGCGAATATTGGAAGGTCTGTCCTACGACGGACGTTAAAAAGCTGCTGATGATGGAAATACAGGTAGTGCTCACCTATTTGCACGTAGTGTATTGTCATGGGTCATGTGATAAATCCTTCCAGGTTACAATGAAAATATCTCGGGGTAAAATCGAAGCGAAATTTGCGTTCACTTTGCTCTAATGCCCTTGGGAAAGGCATGTATCAATCTCTCCGTCTTCCCAACACGTCATGGGCAACCCATCACCTCCCCTTCATGTCTCAAACGTACTTGGACTTTAAAGGCTGATAATAAAAATGTTAAAAAGAATGAATTTACACTTTCTACAGATTGTTTCGTCCAATCATTGGCTGCAAAGATACAATAATTTAGTTGGCTCTTATATCTTTTGGCCATGACGTCTTGAAATCAAATGTCTGCTTTGCAAAACAAATCTTTGGAAAGGTTATGATCCTATTTACGCGTTCAACTGTTAAAAGAATTATTTTTGAACAACATTAAAATGTTGCTTATTTTTGTTCTCGTCCTTTGCAAACCTGTGAGATTTTCCTAAAGCAAACCTTTATTCTGAGATTAAAAATTGGGTGATAAACTCCTAGAAACGCACTGGAACATATCTCGTTAATGGAAAACTAGAAAGAGCTCAGTGAGAGCATACCTCTGCCAACGTCATACACTTACGATGTAAGGGAAGTAGCAGTGTAAATTTCGATTTTCCAATCTTTTTTTTACTGTTGTCTTAACATATAAAAAGATTCTTTCAATCGAAAATATTCCTGGATCCGCCTCAATGTAATCAATTATTCCTTAACTTGGCCCACCCTATCACAAAATGTCACTGAGAACTTTTGGAGGTATTGTGTGGACAAACCTGAGTGAATACATGAGTGGCCGCGCATAAGTGCCCAAGGCACCCTTTTTTTTTCTTTTTTTTTTTTTTTTAAAGTTTTGTTTTCGATATTTTTAGAGCTACAATGCTCAGTTTCTTTTTAACAGTCTATGAATAATAATGCAGAGTCTTCAGGCTGAGCATTGTAGCTCTAAAAATAACGGGGGAAAAAGACTTTTAAAAACGGTGCGTTGGGCGTTGGCCGCCACTCGCATATAAATTATATGAAAAATAAATAAATCTCTAAATCGAAAAAATCTCCCATACCCTTCCACAAAGTTTCATTGAAATCTATTGAGAACTTTTGGAGATACTGTGTGGACAAACACAGACATCAGCGAATACATATACCCCTCCCAACTTCGTTGACAGACGTAAATAAATTGTTCGAAAGCGTTAATGTAATCAATCCGCGTGTGAACTGTCGTCGGAACTACTTACTTTTACCGGCCATATACTTTTAACGAATGCAACGTCGCTTCTTGCACAGAGGGTAAAATAGTGCCTACTTGAAATATCTTTCTCTTCTTTTTTGTCTTGTTTTTCGTAGACGTTTGATTTGTTAAATAGGCTGATCATTTTGTCTCGTTAATTAAACAGCTCCAGACCATTTCGTGATGAATTGAATGTGTTGAGCTGCTCACTTAAGATGGCTGACAGGAAATGAAAGGCCCAGACGACATTCGCCGTTAGTCTAGTTGTGAAAAGATTAATTAACTCTCTAGTGTCATTTTATGAAGTTTGCAGCGCTGAGTTTGTTAAAGACCTACTACAGAATGATGAATTGCCTTTACATTGCTGTACATAGAATTAAATATGAATCACATAGTTACAAACCTGTATTTTTGAATGGCAACTACGTAGCTTAATTTTAGAATTAATGCTTTGCAACTTAGGTAATTTATTTAGAATGGTGATCGATCATCTACTGACAGTGTAGAAATATTAAATAAACTGAGTAAGTGTACGGAAGTTATAAGGAATAATTCTGTAGTTATTTACTAAACTTAAGTAGGTGCAGGGTAGCCGACTCTGAGCCTGTGTTCAAACTCTGGCTGAGACAGTTTCTGTTCACTTCGCGCTAATGTCCATGAGAAAGGCATGAATCCATCTCTCCCTTAGCTATGGGTAAAATAGCGCAGGGTGAAGTGAGTGACGCCATTTGGGGGGCTTGTCGTCTGTATTTCACACATCGAAAATCGGAGCCGTGGCAGGGAAACTTGTGATACGCGGAACCCGGGCAGAGATCGCTGAACTGTAGAAGATTTCTTCTCGCCGATGTGAGACGTCTCTGATTTCTGGTATAAGGTATCTGTGACGTCATTAGCCCAAGATGGCCGCCCTACGAAGACTTTTTTCAATTTTTTCATCAATAACTAGTTTGTTTTGGGTTTTTTTAAAAATTTGCATAAGTAATTTGTTCATCATAAAAAAGAAACAAAAGATTAATACCTATTGTTTCATTGCGACTTATCAAATGTAATGGTCACATAACTTGGAAACTATTATTAAAGATAGAAGCATGCAGTTTTCACCATTCAATAACATGTGTTCTGAAGATTCATTTAGATTTTTAAAAACGCCCTGACCCGGCCCATTCGTCACGCCTTTTTAAGCTTAAAAACTCAAAAACTAATGAAAATAGAAACATGGGGTTCTCATTGATAGCCCATCATTTTAAGATGTATTACGAATCCGGCAAGTGTGGTAGTTTGTAGTAAATGGGGGGGAATTATGGTGTTTTTTCTGAAGCAGAGAATCCTTGCTTATATGGATGTTAAATACACTACCTAAACACAGCATACTTTTTTCACCCGACACAGATGTTTTTGTTCTTTCACTATGGATAACGTTGTTCCTATATGATACTTTGTTTGTGGCAGGTGTTGGACTAAATAGAAGAATGATAGATCTCGATCGTGTGTGTCCCTGCTTGGGTTCAGAAAAGGTTGGTCATTATTGGGCCTTCGTGCTCTGTTATGTTACTGGTTGTTTGGCTAAAAAAGAAACTTATCTTTCTTGAAAGGCTTCAGATGAAGAAATCGTGAATTCTTTGGGGAGACTTGGATGCCTAGAAGAATTCACGAAGCATGATGAACAATTGAGAGGTTCATTCTTTTTAAGTCTATTTACCTGGAAGATTTTAAGAATTCATTACGAGGTGGTGGAGTGGAAATGTGCTGGTCAACCGCACCCAAATTTGCCAGTTTTGGATGGGAGATGCCAGAGCACAATTACAATCCAATTATGTGTATCCTTACCTGTGCACCAGAATCGGTCATTCAGTTAGTCTTTGAGACAGGGGCACCTTATGTGCTGTGCATTGCAAATGTCGAGCTCGGTCTTTGAGTTGTACAGAAATGTGTCAGTGTGATGGTGACGAACAGATTTGTAATAACAATGAAGTTGAAGATGATGAAACCGACCCAGGACTCTGATAATGAGATTTAAAACATTTAGTTCTTTCTTTAAATACTAATACTTTTCACTTTCATACATCTTGTTTTCTTTCATTTTTTTCTTTTTTTTGTTTGTATGCTGAACAAATTACTTATGTAAATGTTTTTTAAATAGTTATTGATGAGAATCTCAGTGAGTCTTCATAGTGGCGACCATCTTGGACTAATGACGCCACATAGTCCTTATACCACAAATTCAGCCAAAACACCTGGTAGTCCATGTTAGTAGACCATATTAGCAATGTATTCCCGGTAGTCATTCCTTCCCTTCATTCAAAATTCCACGGACTGATATTTTGTGACATATAATAATGTAGCTATCGATCTATCACAGTATTTTCATATCTATGTATCGATCAATCATAAACCGTCAACACAGCCAGAATCACTTAAAAACTGAAGAAACCTATCTATCGCGCGTACAGGCCGCAGTAATGGGGCTGGAAGGCTGACAATTTAAACATTTACCTTTTTATGTCTAGAAAAAAACGTTTTGTTTTGGTTTTTTTTAACCCCCCCCCCAATAGGTTTTAGTAGGGGTTCAATATACAATGTAAGATTGTGCTAAATTAGTCCTTTAGTGTGTGCCCGGCAGAGTTCACACTTCTTTAGTGAATAATGCACAATAAAAATCAAGCGAAGTAACTTCCCATTTTCCAATTCTTTTACTTTTATCACCCCCAACACGGCATACTGTCAACAGACGTTGCTCATGTGACGGTTTCTATTGAGTGACTAACCAGACTTATATATCTCGGTATTTTCCTATGTATATCATAATAATTTCTTATCACACATTTTCCCTCTCTCTCTCTCTCTCTCTCTCTCTCTTACAACCAGTGTCCTGTACCTCCCACTACCATAAGCATCGACGGCTCAGCCTAACATACCATCAGCATTTTGGTGGGTCTTGGACCGCTCCAATATTTTCCCATATAAATCAAGTCGTTTCTTCTTCGTTTTACGCCATTTCGGCGCTTACGAAAGGTTTTTATAGGAACTTTCGGATATCGGGGGGGGGCGAAACGTCGTGTTTACAACACAAATAACAAAAAGGCATTCAATCGTCCGAAGAACCTTTTGAATATTAATGAGCCTTCTCAAAACTATAGAACATATGATGTCGTTGTTGAGCCTCAACAAGATAGAATGGATTAGGGCTGTGAATCTCATCTGGTAGCTACTTTCCGGATCAGTTTAAATATCACTAGGTATCGATGTATATAACTACATGATGAATTATTGTGCATGCATTTATTCTCGTACATATGGTACATTAACCAAAGTGTACAGTATTCGCTTATTTCGGAGACTGTCCATGATGTCGTCTTTTATCATTCATTACTTGTTTCGGAATTTTAACATTTTATAACGAAAAATATTTTAAGAGTGCTATAGCGTATCGCCGCAAAACGAGGCGGCGATAAGCGGGGTATTTTTCTTTTTAAAATCTTCCTCTTATACTCGGTGTCGTGGGTGGGGGGATACGGCGGTCGCTTTACTTTCGCCCGCCCCCTTCCACTCTCCTTTATTTTACATGAACAATCTACCACAATCCACTTCTGATTTGCCAGGCCCGTCAAATGGACATGGACCTCTCTTCCTCAAGTAAGGACACGTAGGGTGATGGGCCTTAACCTGCCACGCTGGCCAGTGACGTATTTGCAGCAGATTGTGGGGGGGGGCTGGAGATGGATACATGCCTTTCCCAAGGTCATTAGTACAAAGTGGACGCAAACTGTCGCGTCCATAGTTTGAACTTGCCGCACTTCTAGAAGAGTATTACTGTACAAAATCGAGAGATGACTTTGTGGTGATCCAAGTGTATGTAACATCGTTTCCGTAAATCTACTTGCTTCTCTACCTGACCCGATTGCTTGGAATAACAGCTTTCACAGTAGACTCACATTATTAAGGCACCCCCGGGAATTTAGGAGTGCCGTTACAACGAAGTTGCCATTAGAATTGGTGGATTTTATGCGAAGTCTGTCAATGAGAAATCAAAAATGACAGACAAAATGACTTTTCATTACCCTTTCACAGTCTAGTGCACCATGTTACTTTGGCGACATTATTTTAAAGGCTTACTCATTTTAGTTTTTAAAAATAATGCTCTGAAATCTTCATCTGCTGTTGCTGCAAACTAATCTCCGACAATAGTCTGGCGAGAGGATAAAAACAAACGTTATTAGAACGCGTGAGTCATTAGACAGCACTTTTTCTCCGACAGATCCGCTCCTATATCAGATGCCACAGTCTAAACATCATCAGCAGCAGCCGTTATAAGTCCACTGCTGGACAAAGGCCTTTCCCATCTCCTTCCATGACGACCTATCTTGTGCTAACCTCTGCCACGTCTTACAGGCAAACGTTTCTATCCCGTCCCTCCATCTTGTGTCTGGCATTTTCCTACTGCGTTTACTGTCCCATGGGCAACAGTCAGTCCTTTCCTCCACCTCATTGTCATTTCATCTTTATTACCTGTCCCAGGTAGATGTATTCATCGACCTCTTCTAGAGCCTCTCCTATCTTCATGGCTTTTTTCGGGACTTTATCTTGAACATTACTTTTGTCTTTGTTCTTGTCATCTTTAAGCCTACTTTTTTACTTTCCCTATTTAGATCACTTAGCATGTTTTGTAATTCTTCGGTTGCTTCCGACGTCATGGAAATGTCATCGGCGAATCTTAAGTGGCTTAAGTATTCTCCATCTATGTTTATTCTCATTCCCTCCCAGTCAGTTTTCCGAAAGATGATTTCAAGGTTAGTTGTAGATAGTTTAGGTGATATTGTATCTCCTTGTCTTACTCCTTTCGCTATCTTTCTATCTTTATCTTGTTTGTATCTTTATGTAGTCTAATTATTGCAGTACCGTTTTCGTATGTTTTGGATGGTTTCTATGTAATTCTTGTTAACACCTTGTTCTCGCATTGCGTTGAAGACTGCCGTGTGTTCTACCGAGTCAAATGCTTTCTCATAATCTACAAAGGCCAGACAGTGGTTTGTTGTATTCTAAGGACGTTTCGATTAGTTGATTTATTGCATGTAGGTGATCTATTGTTGCGTAGCCGCTTCTGAAGTCTGCTTGCTCGCGTGGTTGATTTTCGTCTAGAGTCCCTGAAGTTTCGAACTAAATAATGAGCACTCCATAGGTTGGCCTTACTAACCTAATATTTTCCTGCTTCAGTCACAACTTAAATAGTGCCGTTACAACGAGAGAAATGGCTTGGTGGTGATCTAAGTGTTGATAAGATTGTTTCCTTAAATCTTGTTTTTTTTTCTTTCTTTCTTTCTGACCCGGATTTTTTTGAATACCAACAACTCTCTCTCTCTCTCTCTCATGCTTTTATATTTCCGGTGTCTGTAAAAGAAAATCCAATTTCCTGATTCTTTTAATAGACCAAAGTAATTCCTCTTTTTCACACGACTCGGATTTGCCCAACCCGGGACCTGTAGCAATTGTTATAGAGGGGCCCTAAATAAAAATTTAAAATATACACGAATATTAAAACCCATATATTTTAAAATTGCATTGTAAAGTAATTAGTTTTTTCACCCTTCTCATTTGCTCAGCCAGATAATACGACACAAATAACTGACATTTCAGTAATAGCTGAGGCGTGTTTTCACTGTTCAGCTAAGTAGTTCCTGTCCACGTGACTCCGATTTGCACAAATGTTCGTGTTTAACGCTCACTTACATATCCTGGCTTTTGGTTAGAGAAACTCATTTTTTATTTTTTATTTTTGCAACTTTGCCAATTCGTGTGGGAATAATAAAGCGTAGTTGTTGGGAAAGAAGAAAAACATTGCATTAGAATAACGAAGTTGTTTGTAACCGTTATATAAATGTGTGTGTCATTGACTGAGGTCAGCACGATGCGTACATTGCTCGTGGTATTATTAAATCAAGTCAGAATCGATGGTTTTTGTTGGTGCGAGAAATGGGAGTGTTGGGTCATGGGCTGGCAATCTTTCGGCATAGCAAGATCGACCTTCAAGAACAAGATCCCATTAGGTTTTGAAAACAACCTGTGCGTCCTCTTTATAATCACCCATGGAGCTGAAACATGGAATTTAACCAAGAGATTGGCTCTCGAACTAAGAACCATGCAACGTGCACATGAGAAAATCATGCTTAACATTAGATGGAGAGATCACAAGACAGCACACTGTAATGTTCTTTTCTGTGTTTATGTGTCTTTGTTGTTCTTTCTGTGGTAGCTGTGTGAAATTAGAATGCGTTTGATTCGTAATCTGTTTAAGCCTGTTAAGAAAGGATAAAACGAAAGACACAGAGCTATGCCAGTGCTGGACTGAGCCTTCCCAGTTCCTACTTCCGGTCCTCGCTTTCTGGGACCGGAAACGGAATGGGGGCTGCTGGGTACTTGCTTAGGCATGTTTATTGATTTAACATAACATATGTATAAACATTATACACACTATATTAGAAAGCCGGCAGGGGTCAGAGATATCTCAAAGCTCAAATGTCAATGGTCAGGCCATGTTGCAAGAATGTCAGACAACTGTTGGACATCACTACTAACAACGTGGATCATCCGAGATCATATGCGAAATTGTGACTGGCAAAAAGAAATTAAGATGTCGTGATGATTTAGACAAGTTCAGAAGGTATTTCAACCTTGACACTCGAGAGCGAGAAAACGGGTGGATCTTGGAAGGCCTATGTCCAACGACAGCCTTTAAAATGCTTATGATGAAAGACGAAATGGAGAAAATCTGGTATGTCAGACCATATATAGAGGGAGACGGATGTACATTACCTTCTCTGAAGTCCGAATAATAGACAGAGAACGCCGATGGAGAGTGAGAAAAAGAATCAGCATACATCAACTTTGTTGTGAGGACATTACAAACACAAATGAAGAATTACAATCTATAATACGACACAAATAAAGATTTTCATAATACAATGTTTACTCACCTCAGTTGCGGTCATTTCTGAATTTAAATGTATTTAATTTAATTATAGGGGAATTAATAAATTCAATTTTTATTTTTTTTTTTATTTTTATTTTTTTTAAATACTTAATTCTAAATTGACGAAAGGGTTAGTGTTAATTTTGATTTTTTTTTTTTTTTTTTTTTTTTTTTTTTTTTTTTTTTTAAATGTTTAATTTGAATTTAAATAAGAATTTACACCAGATATGTTTCAAAACGAACAGAAAAGCATGTGAAATAATTTGGGACTCTCTAAAATACGATTTAGCCATTCTAGAGGTTTTTGAATATATGGTTGGGATGTGCTTTTTTTTCTTCTTTTTCTTTTTTTTACACAATTAATTTAAGCAAAGCAATAACAATATAATTTAAATTTACCTTTTTATTTAAAGCTTCCGATAATTAAAGAGAATATATTACCGACAACTGATGATATTCACAATAAAAACTGTAAGAATGTAATATTGTTTTAAATCGATTTAATTCAATTTAAATCATTGGAATTTAATTGAAAACTAAAGAGAAAATTTTTTTATTTGTATTTATTTTGTTCAACGTAATTGCTACTGTTTTGATTAAAATAATTGTGTGTAAAAAAAAAAAAAGAAATAAAGAAAAAAAAATTCCGTTGGCACTTTCTTCGTTTTAAATCGTCGACACAGTATTTTGAAAACGTTTTTAAAAATAGAAAAATTTCGTTCTCACTTGTTTTCTTGTTTTTGCTGGAAAGGAAAACACCAAAGTTTTGTCAAAAAACAAACGAAAAACAGTTTTCATTAACAACGTAGAATTTGAAAATCAAATGGTATTTGAACATGGCTCATTAAATAAGGTATCCCCACTTTGTCTTGTACAAGTACAAATGGCTCCAAATTGGGATGCCTGTTTCGTCTTGCAACTAACAACTTGATCCAAATTGGGATGCCTCCATGTCTTGCCACTAACAACTTGATCCAAATTGGGATGCCTCTATGTCTTGCAACTAACAACTTGATCCAAATTGGGATGCCTCTGTCTTGCAACTAACAACTTGATCCAAATTGGGATGCCTCTGTCTTGCAACTAACAACTTGATCCAAATTGGGATGCCTCTGTCTTGCAACTAACAACTTGATCCAAATTGGGATGCCTCTATGTCTTGCAACTAACAACTTGATATGGATTAAATTCATTCACCAAAAAATGCATTTCTGATTGGAATAATTTTACAAAACATTTAAACTTAAATCTAATATCAAATATAAATTTCATTCAATCCTGTATTTAAATTCAACTACATATCTATATTTAATTCTTTTTGTGATTTCTTTTTCACTAATATATTCTTCATTGACATACTCTGCCCTACTCTTTCATAACCACTCCCTTTTCCCACAATGTTACTTTGAAGAAAATTGACAAATATTTTAAAATTAAATGAAAAAATGAAAGACTATAGGTAATGCTCCTAGATCAGAATACTGCACGAGCATCACCTCAACTCCGAAAGGGAGAAAGCATAACATTTGTCCGATTTGAAGTCACTTTTTGGCCGAAAAAAGTAAAGAATACTTTTAGGCCAGCAGGGCCTATCGTGCACCCCCCCACCATGATTCTACATTTAGGGTACCGAAATGTTCCTTAGGATGTCCTCTTTCAGAAAGAATGTTTCCAAGAAAAAGGTTGGGAAGAACTACATCATTTGCATAAAACAAAATGGCCGCCGGCACACACCAAAAAAATAGAATTTCATATCTCGTCTCCCAGTTGAGATATGTGTACTTTAAAAGGCTAAATCATGGGTTTCAGACATGAGGAATTCAGAAATCCACTTTATTTTACCGTAAATAAATAATTTATAGGTATTTCTGGTTTCAAATATACGTTATAGGTAAATTTATGGATTTAATTCATGATGGCGATATATACATATATCGTTGGAAAGAGAATTTTCCAAGCTTCCCAATGGTGTATCTATTGAGCTTAAAATGTTACAGCTCAAAACGTGAAGATAAGTATTCAGCATTTACGAAGAAAACTTCAAGTACACTGTCCAAATTCTATGGATCGTAGAATTAATTCTTCATTTTGGTATATACATATATATATCGTTAGAAAGTGAATTCGATCAGCCTTCCAACAGTGTATATTACCAATGTGTATATGTTGGGATTAAAGAGTTACAGCCCAAAACATGAAGCTAAGTATTCAGCATTTTACGATGAAATTTCAAGTATACAGTCCAAATCCTATGCTCTGTGGAATTAATCCCTGATGGAAGTATAGACATATATATATATATCGGTAGAAAGGATTTCACCGGCTACCCAACGATGCATGTTCTCACTTGGTAGCTTTTGGGTTTAAAAGGTTACAGACCAACATGCGAAGCTAAGTATTCGGCATTTGCGAGGAAACAAGTCCACAGTCCAAAGTCTATGGATCGTGGAATTAATTTCTGATGGGGGTATATACATACATATATCGTTAGAAAGAGAATTCTATCAGCTTTCCAGCAGTGTATGTTTCCAATTTGTATCTGTTGGGCTTAAAAGGATAAAACTTCTTAGAATTCTATGGATTGTGGAATTATTTCTTGATGCGTGTATACACATTTATATATCCTAAGAAAGAGAATTTCATCAGCTTTCGGACCGTGTAGAGAATCTTATCAGCTTTCCTACGGTGTATGTTACCAATTTGTATCTGTTGAGATTAAAAGGTCACAGCCCAAAACGTGAAGCTAAGTGTTTTACGAAGAAAACTTCAAGTACACAGTCCAAATCCTATGTATGCTGAATACCTAGCTTCTCGTGTTCTGCAGTAACTTCCCATGCACAAGAGATACACATTAACAATGTTGGAAAGCTATAATTTCTAATGATATATATATGTGCATACCTTCCTTGAGAATTA
>VCCN01004987.1:1267820-1289418 GCA_006491835.1 Architeuthis dux | reverse complement strand
AAAACTGAAGAAACCTATGTTGACTGGTGTACAGTTTTGGTTGGTGGTTTCTAACTATTACTGTATGGAGGATTTCATTCATGTTCGTTGCGTATTCGAAACAAAGAAAATTAAATTTGTCTGCGTCTTCCTCCAAGAAAGCCAGGAATCTGGGAATTGGTGAAAGGGGTGGGGTTGTGTTGGCTGGGGGGGTGAAGGAGAGAGAGAGAAGGGGGGTAAAGGTTCTTTTGCAGGGGGAATAGTGGGCCTTAGACAGCTCTGTTCCTTCTCCACCGGGGGGGGGTGATGAGATGGAATCGAGGAGGAGGAGGAGGAGGAGGAGGTGGAGGAAGCAGTAGCGGTAGAGGCAATTCCTCTTAGACGATGCGATGATTCCTCCTCCTCCTCCTCCTCCTCCAGAACCTTCAACGTGCTTTGCATATCAAATGCCACTACTTATCAAACTCCACACCTTCAAAAAGACCGAAGACAGACGAAGGGGGGAAATAAATATTATTACTTCCGAATATATATATGTGTGTGTGTGTGTGTGTGTATACACATATATATTGTGTATGTGTATACACATATCATGTGTGTGCATATTTATTTATCTTTACATCATTGCGTGTATGTGTATGTATATGTGTGTGTGTATATATATATATATATATATATCCGTGTGTGTCTCAAAGAAGTAGCTCCCAAAGTTAATGCCAGTTCTAAGGTAAGCAACTATTAAATAGTTGCTTCCATTAGATAGAACTAGCGTTACTTATGTGACATGAATAGATATTTTGAAGAGCACCTTGCGTAAAATATAAAATGGTTGCATAATACCAGGCATGACTTACGGATGCTAAACATGGAAACGAACCGAAAACCGACTTAGAATCGCACAGAGAGCAATGGAAAGAGCAATGCTAGGGATAACTCTAAGAGATAAAAAAAGATCAACATGGATCAGAGAGAGGACTTGAGTGAAGGATATTATACAAATAATTAAGCAGCAAAAATGGAGATGGGCTGGTCACCTAACAAGAAGAGGTGACAATAGATGGGGGCAAAAGACTAAGATTGGTGCCCATGAGACAGTAAATGCAGTAGGAAAATACCAGATGGAAGGATGGGATAGAAAAGTTTGCCGGTAAGACGTGGCTGAGATTAGCCCAATCGAGGTCGTCATGGAAAGAGATGGGGAAAGGCCTTTTTCCAGCAGTGGACTTATAACGGCGGTTGATGATACATATATGTCGTCATCATCATCAGCAGCAGCAGCCGTCGTTATAAGTCCACTGCTGGACAAAGGTCGTCATTGAAGGAGATGGGGAAAGACCTATCTTACCGGCAAACCTTTCTATCTCGTCTCTCCATCTTGTGTCTGGTCTTTTCCTACTGCGTTTACTGTCCCATGGGTACCAATCGGTTAGTCTTTTCTCCCATCTATTATCATCTCTTCTCGCTATATGTACAGGTATCACCGGCTTTTTGAAAGTTTCGCCTTGACGAAAACAAGCAAAAAACGAAAATAGCCTTAAGCGTTTGTTTTACAGCGAGGCGTTACAGAAGCAGCGAGCACTCACCCCCCCAAAAAAATCTTCGTTCGCGAAGCCTGTGTGTGTGTGTGTGTGTGTGTGTGTGATATACCAGTAGCGGCACTAGGGTCGACTGTCACCCCGTTAAATTTGCGTCCCTCACAAAAAGTAAAAAAATTAAACGGTAGGTCCAAATGCGCCCCCAGAGCTCCGGCGCCCTCGCCCCTCAGTTGCGGGGCCTGCGGGTCCCACACACCGTCTATCTATCTATCTGTTGTGTAAAGTTATATCAAAGCGAACGAAAGCATTCCTTAGACTATTCAGAATAATAATATCATTAATTACTAAATAATCCCCCCCACACACACACCTTACTCCTACCTACCTTACGTCACAACCACCACTCCCCACCAACTCATTCCTGGGTTTTTCCTCTCCATATTACACGCACATAGAGAGGGAGGGTGCGTGCACGCAACAAGAGAGGGGGAGAGAGAGCGGATGATGAAGCGATAGACACGATAGGCGGAAGAAACTGGTTAGAAGTAGCACGACTAAAAGTAATCTAGAGTTATGTCCCTTGAAGACTCATTCTTGGTAGTCGTATTACGTTTTTGTTTTTCTTCCATGCTATAACCGTTGCATCATCATGTCGAAGAAGGTGTTTTCCGTTCACCTTGTCTGAAGGAAGCAACACTCCTCTCAAGGTCGCGTGTGACCCAGCCAGGTAAATTGCGTAGTTGTCATTGGTGAAATATTCTGGCCTTGTGTCAAGGACGTCTCCAGTGGCAAGGACGCGCCGTCTTGAGGTGACCCCTGCCGTATGAATTTTTGTTCAGAAATTTGTTTTCCTTAACTACAAAACAAAAAAAATCTTACTTCCGACTATAATGAATTAAAGTTGACTCCAGTCATTACGGCACCACCGGGGGTTTATTAGTGCCATTATAACGGGTGGAATTTATACGAAGTATATTAATAATGAGAAACCAAAATGTATATTAGACTCCCGTTATTACGTCACCCGCGGATTTAAAAGTGCCGTTATAACGAGTGGATTTTATACGAAGTGTATAAATAATGAAAAACCAAAAAGTACTGACAAAAATGACTTTTTATGGCCCTTTATGACCCTTTCACGGTCTAATGCCCCATATACGGGTTAGAGGTCTGCAAATAAAATGAATGAACCAAAAAGTAATTATGCTAACCATATACATGGTGGTATGTAATTAATTGTTTGTTGTTAAATTATTAGAAAATACTTCGAACAGGCAAAAGATTAATGCAAAATAAAGGATTAGTATATTTTTAAAAAAAGAAATTAATGCGAGCAACTAATTTGGGAGGCATTATTTTAAGTTTTTAAAATAACGCACATAAATCTTCATGTGTTGCTGCAAACTAATCTCCGACAATAGTCTTGTGAGAATATAAAACAAAAGTACCGTTAGAACGCGTGTCATTAAATAGTGCCGTTAGAACGGGTATTCCTTTAAGTACGCAAAAACTACATTCATATTCTTTTTCAACATCCGTTTATAAAAGATAGACGTGAATAAAACTGTAATTTTATTTAATATTCAAAGGGTTTTAAGATTCGGAAATTACCTCTTTGATCCGGCAACCTTGGGACCTGGCCATTGCCGGATCACAGACAATGCAGGAAAACAGATTGTTCTGATAGTGTGGAGAAAAAAAAACATGTTTTTAATACAATTTATATAATATGAATTATATTATAATAAATGAAAATTGTTTTTGGTCCTCATGTTTTTTTTAGTTGGTTGTATTCAAAATAATTTATGAAATTCAGAAAAACTTAATACGAGTCTAATTTTATACTAAAAAACCATCAAACGTTGTCGAATTTAGTTCTTCGATTTGGTTTCAAACCGCGGTTATGTTTTTACATATTCAGTTTAACGAGGCGGTTTATAAACCTCTAAATTACGATTCAAACAGGTTTGAAACCGAATCCAACAACTCTGTTGGCAGATCAACAAACTAATGGCGGCAAATTGAAAACATGCCGAACCATGGGAGTTTCCGGATCACAGAGCCTAGGATTAGAGTGGTAGTAGTAGTAGTAGTAGTAGTAGTACAACCTGTATTTTCATTATTTCTCTTTATATTTTTTATAATGTTCTGAGTGTTACATTTTACTACAAGTTTTACTGTTTTTGTTTTTGTTTTTTTTTTTGTTTAGCGGCATATCAAACTTTGATGGGTCATTTAATGCCGAAATCGGTTTAAATCCCCAAAATAGTGTCTTGCGCCTTTGGTCAAAGGTTATTTTTGTGTTTTTTTTAACCAGTGTCTTGCGACTTTACTTTAAAAAAAAAAAAAAAAAAAAAAAAAGAACATTTAATCAGTCTTGCGACTTTGGTGAAAGAACAAGTGGACCCTGGTAGGGGGGCTCCTACCCCTCTGCAGGGGATGCAGTCGACGCATTCTAGGTCCCAGCCGACAGGGCCAGCTTTAACTTGAAGGCCAACACATAGATCAGCTAAAAACATTAAAAACCAATGTGTGTATGTGTGTGATTGTTTTATATTTTGTTATACCGTCTTCTTTTTAACACAGATTTAATTCTCACCGTGTTACGCTTGATTTCTTTGTTTTATAAGGAAATCACCGAGTAATACATTTGTTTTTATTTATCTGTTGCTTATTTAAAAGGATTCTTGCGTTATTCTGCTTGTCTTAGTGTTACAATATTCTTTAGTGTTAACAATATTCCTTAGTGTTAACAATATTCCTTAGTGTTATCGATGGAAAATCTTTTCCTGGCGATGTGGGATAGATTTACATGAGAAATCTTGTATGGATGGATGTATATCACTAGCGTACCGCACACACCAAAAAGAAGTTCAGAATTTCATATCTCGTCTCCCAGATGTCGTTAGAAAAACCGGGAAATTGAACATAATAATTTTAGAAAGAGATAATGGGGGAAAGGATAGGGAAATGACTCTTAAGTCATTGACTACATCGACGAACACATGATCACATCGATTTATTTTTTTTAATAACATTGTTAGTAGTGGAAGTTATAAAAGCTTCATAGACTACATTAGTATTCAGAGAACGGATAATTTATATCCGACAGAATATGATAATTAGCAGAATACCGGTCAGAATGATGAGATTAATTACGTATGGATCGGCACTTCCGGTTCGGTTCAAAGTATTTGTGCGCTCTTTTTTGTTAAAGTTAAATCCACGTTATTTTTAGAATCTGTTCGCCGCCTTTTAGTTGGAATGAAGTGATGCAAATCCAAGGAACAACAACAACAATGGGGGGGGCGGCGGTTTTTAAATCCTGAGCGAATTTCATGCGTTTTAAATTTGTTAAAATGGAAAAAAAAGTTAAATTCGATAGAAT
Organism: Architeuthis dux; assembly: GCA_006491835.1. Taxonomy (NCBI): domain Eukaryota; kingdom Metazoa; phylum Mollusca; class Cephalopoda; order Oegopsida; family Architeuthidae; genus Architeuthis; species Architeuthis dux. Next base: position 1,284,516 of record VCCN01004987.1, on the reverse strand, counting down.
TTTAAGTAATATCTTTCTTTTAACCGTTTTAGATAATGACGTGATGGTGCTGTCTAAATGTACACGTGATCGAGACGCGAAGCAAAGTCACGTTATCAACTATTCCGTCTGGTCACGTGATCTTCCAAGCACGCTAAGCAAATCGCGTGATTTCTCGCGCTCGCAAATCACGTGGTTGCTTAATCTTTGTGTGTGTGGGGGGGGGGTCGTATGACTGTAAATATTTTTGTTCTTGTGTGGGACTTCTGCAAGTCGGGTTTGTAGGAGGGTGCGCACTGCCTCTGTAATGGCTCACTGTAAAACAAACGCTTTTCGCCTTTCTTCGTAAAAGTGAAGAAGTGGCGAAAAGTGAAATTTCGAAAAACGGGGATACCTATAATACTTATTATTAATGTTGTGCTACTATTTACATTTTGTGTTTGTTTATTTATTCTATGGGCTTCTCCGTATACAATTTACATACTTATTCAGCCTAAAAATAAAATAAAATACACATTAATTCTAGTAATAAAAATGAATGAAAATTAAAAGAATTACACGCATATCAGTAAAGAGAAACATTTACCAGGCACATTATATATTTTCCTAAATTCTTCTAAATATTTCAGCTGATAACTCCCCAAATTGCCCTATTAATTTATTTTCTATCCCAGATGAAGTTATTCTTACAAATATTTATACTTGTACTATTTTTTACATAGGATGGTAAACTATTCCAGTATTTCAAAATTCTTTGGGAGAAATTGCTTTTTATCGCAAATAAACTCAGGCCGGGTTCCCCTTCGGCAGTGAGTAAATAAATTAACATGTGATAGGAAGAAACAACAAATTGAGATGAAGGAAAATAGTAGCAATCAAATAATAATGATTTACAATACTTCATCTAATAAAATAAATTGGATTACATGTAATTCTATTTTGTTCTTCAATTTGATCGCTCTCTCCCTTCTGCTTCTCTCTCCCTTCTGCTTCTCTCTCCCTTCTGCTTCTCCTCCTATCATTCCATATCTCCTCTTTCTGCACAAACACATTTACATTTACAAAATAGCGTTCAGAGTTTGTTTTGCAGCGAGCCGTTATAGACACAGCGCGCACACGTTTCCCCCTTTCTCATACACCCCAGTTTCCTGTATATACAACCTCCGCCGACTCGGCCTAACATATTTTTTTTTTTTCGGCCTAACATTTATTTGGGGGGGGATTCTTCCCCCCTGTTGAACGCTGTGTGTCCGTTCGAATGGTGTAATGGTTAGCACGCCTGCCTCACACGCGGAAGGTCCTGGGTTCGATTCCCGGTATGCGCGAAGAGTGTGGAAAACTCTCCATTAGGACACATTTCCCTGTGCACTCAGCAGCTAATCGAGTACACAGTGTGATTAGGGTGGAGGTATTCCTTCGGTGGACTTGCATCCAGCTAAGAAGGGGGTGGTTATAAAACTTTCTACCAGATTTGAAACTTGCAAGAATAACTAAGCTGACACATGCAACAGAAACCGGGTCTTCGTCGCCGGGCTCCAGACTGCACTGGGTGTTTTACGCTTTACATTTTACTTAGAACGCTGTACATTCGGGTAGTGAGGGGAAACCTGTACTAACACCGTCATAGAGGAGGGCAAGGGGAGACTTAATCGAAACTTTCAAGATATTAAATGGTTTTACGAGTTACGCAATTCTAATGCTAAGTCAGAAAGGACGGGGAATTTACTAGCTAGGTCCATTGCAAAAACAAAGTCACAAAAACCGTTTTTTTTTTTTTCTTTCTCCCAAAGAATTTTGAAATACTGGAATAGTTTACCATCTTATAACCAGTGTATTGATGTGGATTACTAATTCATCCGACAGTATTAGTATCTTATGTAAAAAATAGTACAAGTATAAATAATTTTAAGAATAACTTAGATAAATTTAGATCATCTGAGATCGAAAATAAATTAATAGGGACATTTTGGGAGTTATCAGTTGAAATATTTGAAGAATTTAGAAAAAAAATAAAAATAAATAAAATGTGCCTGGTAAATGTTTCTCTGTACTGATAAGCTTGTTATTTTTTGTTTCATACATTTTCATCTTTGGAGTTAATGTGTATTTTAATGTTGAATACGTATTTCTAATGTAAATTATAAACGGAGATGCCCATAGATGCATTTTTATTTAATAAATAAATATTACTAATAGTTAATCCCCGTGAAAAAATTCACGGATATAATTTAATTTCTGAGATGATTACTAAATTTGTTTCCGTGGAAGAGTCTATTATTTCAAATGGTGCGCAGGAGATATTTTTATCAGGATAAATTGTTACCTTTTAAGTAGAAGAGTCCATTGTTACAAAGAAATGGAAAAACCACACTGTTCATTATATAAGTAGATTGAATGTCGTAAAAAGTTTGTTCGGTTTATTAAATAAAAATAAAAAACAGGTTTAATATTTTCGACATTAACTTTAATGAACAACATATTTACCGTTCTATTATCGTCTGCCATCTTTCAGTCAAATTCATAATTCCATCCTCCCAAAACCTTTTATCTTTCTCAGCAAAGAACTGATCTAGGCTCCTGGGAAATTGAATTTGTTTATTACTGGAATACCTACCTTCACGTTTTTGCTTTTGCACAATAGATACAAACTGACAAGATACGCCGTTGGAAAATGTTACCAACGATATATCATGTCATCTGTATAAACACTGGTGTGTGTTTGTGTGTGTGTGGATATATTAGAGAATTTCATTGGCGTGTGCTGGAATACCTATCTTTTTGTCTAACTTATTTTGCACAACAGATACAAATTGACAAGATACACCGTTGAAAAGCTGACAGAATTCTCTTTCCAACGATATAACAGGTCATCTGTACAAACATTGGGTTTTCTGGCCCCAAACAACTTAGGAGCGTCAAATCGGTGGCTATCTTGAAAATATCTTTGATTTTCAACTAGGATTTCTTGGGACTTTTAGTATGGTGTTCTGAAGACTTCATAGAAATGCATTGTGAAGAGAGAAAAAAATAGTTTTAATTCTTTCCAATTTGGGCCTGGACTATTAGACACTTCTGTAAAGATCGAAATAAATGGTCATCAGCAGGTGCAATGTCGACTCTCCCTTTCCTGGTCATAGTATGGGGCGGTTATCCATTTCTTTCAAGTGCTTGCCTGATACTTGACAACTCTTCCTCCTCCTCCAATTTCAGTGTGCAACTAGAATACGACTCCTACTAAGGTTCCATATCCAACGCCCTTCCTCCCACGATACACCCTACCAAAAAGGGATTGGGGAACGAATTTTAAAAAAATCTGTAACGGTTACAATATTACAATTGTTTTCAAACTTACACACATACACTCCGAGGTCTGTTAAGCAATGTGGGCCCTACTCGTGAACCGAAACTGAACAGCTGTGTTTACGTCATCCCCTGTAAATGTGGTATAATCTATACGGGAGAAACGGGCTGCCCCCTCAAGGTCAGACTTGATGAATACGAAATATCCGCAGTGGCCGACCACACCTGGCGAGAGAAAGGCGACCATCTTCCTCTCTGGGAGGAAGTCCACATTATTGACAGAGAACGCTGTTGGAAGCAGAGAAAAATCAAAGAAGCAGCTCATATCAACATGTCAACTAAATGCATTAGCCAGACAAGTGCGGAGATCAAGCCGATGTGGCTTCCGCTTCTCAACAGACCTAAACCCGACAAGACAGACACACTCGAACCCTACGTTATAAGGGCTACCCCCTTTGAAATTAAAAACTTCTGTTTACCCCATTACACCTGAAGAAGGCCGAAGAATGGATCGGCCGAAACGTGTTAACACAATCAACAAGGAATTCAGTCTTTGTATGTTAATGACCCTTCTCAAAACTACAGTTCTTTTATTGGCCAAATATATTGTCTATATACCTAACTTCATAAGACCGCCTGCTGACCAGCTGCCAGCCTTGAGCAATTTTCAGTGTGAGCAAATCTCTTAATTAACTCTATTAGGCAATATTGACCAAACATCAGGATACTTTATAAAACGTAGAAATATCTTAAGCCGTTAATGAACTAAGTTATATTAATAGGTGGTGCTTACCTCTGGTGACCTCTAACGGTCAATTTAAGGTCAGGGAAATGTTGGAATTTTCAAATCTAATGGAGATGGCTGCACACTATGGGCTTCAAATTTGTGAACAAGGGAAAGTTGATCAGAATGAACATAGGATAGGTGGCGCTGACCCCCTCTTAATCTCTAACAGTCAATTCAGGGTCAGGACAATTTCAAACCAAAGGGAAACGGCGGCACTCTATCATTTTTTACCAACTTGAAGGGTTGCGGTCCGTACTTTGAGTAGCTCTGTGTTAGATGACCTATAAGTATTGCTGGGTACCCTAGCTAGTATATAACAAATCCTGAAATAATTGGCGAAAACCCTGTGTTTCTATCTTCATTAGTTTCCGAGTTTCCGATTTATTAAGCTTCAAAAACCGTGACGAACGGGCCGGGTCGTGTTAAAAAAGATCTATATCAATGTTATCGAATGGTGAAAACTGCATGCTTCTATCTGCAATAGTTTCCGAGATATCGGGCAGTCCTGTGACCAATACAGTTGATAAGAGCGACCTCGGCTACGGCTCCACAGGTTGATTTTCAAGTGGTTAACGTTATTTTTATATCAACTAACCCTTAATGAGTTCCTGTGCAAAATTCACAAAGTGAACGATTCGGCCCAAATTTGCAGTTAGTTGCCCCACTAAAAAGAATGAAACCCATTTTTACCAACGGACGCATTTCTTTCACAAGACTTAAGTTATTAAAATGCTATCTGGTCAATTTTGCTGTATGCTTCCGAAATAAGGACTGTAACACCCGAACTCCATAGAAACCTACAAGCACTAGAAATGTGGTTTCTCAGAAGAATGCTGAAAATATCATACAGAGATGTGGTAAAAAATGAAGCAGTACTCCAACGCACCCACACAAAACAGATCATTAAATGAGAGAGAGCTTAAATTATTGGACCATGTGATCAGAAACTGAGAAATAGGATGCCTTACATTACAAGCCCGTGAAGAAATCCAGCAAAGAATCACTCGCAAGCTTTCGGTAGAGCAAGATAAAACTTAAAAAAACAAGAACATCCCATTAGTTCTAAAAAGGAAGGGTCTACCAACAATGTACCATCCCGATAGTCACCTATGGAGCTGACACCAGGAATCTAACCAAAAGATAGACCCTCAAACTGAGAACCATGCAGCATGCACAGGAAAGAATAACGCTCAATATCACATCGAGGGATCACAATATCGCACAGTATATTAGAGAAAAAACAGGAGTCATAGATATCATAGAATCCATTAGAAAACTCAAATGGCAATGGTTGGGTCATGTTGCAAGAATGTCAGACAACCGCTGGACATCACGACTCACAAAGTAGATCCCCAGAGATCATATGCGAAAATAAGATGGCGTGACGAACTAGACAAGTCAGAAAGTATTGGTTCCACGACGCCCATGATTGAGAAGAGGAAGTCAAAGAAGGAAATATATGAACACATTTTAATACCAACGGAACTCAAAAATAAATATCAACATTCACTTTAATCAAAACACACTTAATTTCTAACAGAAACCGAACCGCCAGTAATATATCATATATCACATGCCTAAATTTGCCGGCCGACATTCCTTTGAAATCCACCCCCCACTCAATCAACAACCTATCACATATGAATCTTTTTTTCGACCAACCACACAAAGTTGACCTCCCGGACTACCATGGCCAGTTCCCCAGTGACGTTAACCCACTAATTTGCACAGTCCCACCAGCAGCTGCCTGACCCCTTATAACCAAGTACTAATACCCAACCACCCTACCACACTCCCAAAACAGCCCATATATACACACGAGAACTTTCTGTATCATCCACTCATTCCCTGATGTTCTTTTAAAGAACGAAACGTTGGAATAAATATATCTCCCGACTTTTGTCCACTCACACATATATTACTCAACTAATAAATGTCTTTATAATTATCATATTCTGTCGGATATAAAAAGTATGCATCATTTGATTTCATACTGTCGGCATAGAGACCGTCATTATATTCGTGCCTAAATACGAACGTGAGAGGCCAGCAAAGAGTAGGATTAAAAGACTCCTGCCTACCATAAGAATTTCGTTAGCTCAGTTGGTAGAGCAGAACCTGCGTATAAGGTTGCTTCCAGGGTGGCAGCGGTTTCGATTCCCGCACGGCGCTTGTTTCTTTATTTACTTTTAAGATGCAGGCTGCTCGTTTAGCAGTCGTTCACATCGGTGCCGAGCAAATATAGGTTCCCAACTAATTAAATGTCTTTATAATTATCATATTCTGTCAGATATAAAATTATCCATTATTTGATTTTTATATTTTTATATATATATATTGTGTGTGTGTGTGTGTCATGTATCTCTGGTATGGTAGACAGGCCCTCTTATAAAGCGGTGTAAGCTGTTTTCAGGCCAACACACCCATACGGCACAAACACTTCATCAGTTGTAACCCTTTTAGCACACCATACTGTGTTCGCTTGCCGGTAAGCGATAGTCAACTTATTTTATTAATAGACATATCGTGTTGACTTGTGTATACTCTGCACTACCCACGAAACCTACGGGCCCCTGTGGCTCGATGCACCTGCGGCACCGCCCCCGTCTCAGATGCCCTGAAGGTAGATTAGATAGATACATCGGATACCTATGTTCATCCCTGTCATAACACCAACTTAACGCATGCGATTGGACTTAAGCCAAGCGTCGACAAATATCTAGTTAGTTACTCAATAGAAACCGTCACAAAAAAACAAAAGCAAGCGTGAATGCTGTCGGACCCAAACTAAGGGATTAATTTAGCATAAACTTATATTGCAAATTGAACCCCCCACTAAAACAAACCTATTTAGAAGTTGAAATTTCAAAAAAGAAAAAAGCCTTTTTTTTTCTAGACATAAGGAGTAAATATTTAAATTTTCAGCTCTCTAGCTCCATACGCACATACATAGCCAGTCAACCAGACCCACTTAAAAACTGAAGAAACCTATGTGGACAGTTTTAGTTGACGGTTTCTAGTATCACAGCCAGTGGTGATCATCGTTCAAGAAAGAGGATATCCAACTGTTTGACAACATTTACGCTTCAAGTTCCCAATTGGCGAGCAGAGCACAAAAGATCTCGAGGAGTCACCTTCAAGGCCAGTCACCTCCTAAAGACATTCGACACCAAAGCAGGTTGGCTTCTTAACTGGAAACAATTAATTTCTTTAGTGGCTACACCAGATCATGTTTATAGCTTTACTCGCCAATTATATATCAGAACAAAACGAAGGTTGTGGGTAAAGAATGGGGAAGCCTTGCCACGAGCGGAAATTCACGCCTGCAAACTGATTCATAACAGAATTACTTTACTACATCTATGTGCAGTAAACCCAGAGGGCACAACCATAAGCTACAAATTCAGACCTCCACTGGTGTTAGAACAAAATTTCTTCTCGGCAAGAGTAGCAAACGCGTGGAACAGCCTAAGTGAAAAGACGGTCACATCCCAGAATATCAATATCTTTTAAAAAATAATCTTTATTCTGATATCGGTCATACCAAATTTAACTACCAATGTTCTTATTATTTTAACCCCAGCCCAACTAAACTGAAGCTGGCTTAATGACGCAATTAACTCCTTTTCAAATATTTTTTTGTAATACTGCACACTTTGATTAATATGCCATCTGTATGAGAATAAACACACATACACAAACATTTATTATGTAGCGACATTAGTGATATTTCACCAACTCCGGAAAGTGACTACCACATGAAATACACGGCATTAATCAATTCCATTTTGTTATGGCTCAACAACGACATTGCTGGAACAATCTCTATTTATGCTATGTTAGATTGACCCCGTATAGCGCTGTTTCGTTTAGCGCTGCATTCTTTAGGAACTTATCTAGATCGCTAACCGAGGTATTATTGTTTTGACCCCGTATAGCGCTGTTTCGTTTAGCGCTGCATTTTTTAGGAACTTATCTAGATCGCTAACCGAGGTATTTAGTGTAAAACTATACTCGTCAATTATAAACCGAATTTTCTGGATAGAAAAATGGGAACGGCTTGCCACAGACAGACAATCTAGCCTGCAAACCCATTTATAACAATAACCGGATTATTATATCTACTCTCTGAGATGCGCGCCATGATATCTGCACCAATAACTGTCCCTCCAGGCGTTGCTGTATCTGAACGTTGTATTTTTGAAACGCGGTAACCATCTTCGGTCTCTGATTCAGGTATTAATATGATTCCACATGAGGTTTGCGGTTTCTTGTAACTAAGGGTGGAGACAATCGCAGCTGTGGTTATTTCAGCTGCTCTTCATATCACGGTTTGGCTTCGCGAACGAAGATTTACGAGGGTTTCTTTCGCGTCTGTTGCTGCAGGCCCACGGCTGGCCAGCTAGGCCGAAGGAGTTCATACATTGTCAAACTCCAGTACAAAGTCTGGAGTTGACTTTCTTTTCCTACCGTACGGCCCTGTCGTCTGGGGCCTAGAATACGCCGACTGCATCCCCCTTTTCTTTCACCATAGTCGCAAGACACTAATTTTAAAAAAAGATAACCATTCACCAAAATCGTAAGACTCTATTCTTTTTGGAATTTTAAACTGATTTCGGCATTAAATGACCCATCAAGGGTGGATATGCCGCTAAACAAATCAATCATAACCGTAAGAACAAGAACAATCCTCACAAATTAGGTGTGTAAACCGATATGTAAAATTTACATTCCCCATCTGTGATTTGAACGCACGTCCAACTGATTGCCAGGAGGCTGTCTTACTGACTGAGCTAAATTGACAAATCTTGGATATTAACAAAAATGTATTATACAGATACGCACGGGCTTATTTCATCTTAATAAATAAATACATTTATACAAAAATATATATTTGTATAATTTTTTTATTTCTTATATATACAATACAAAAGTTGCAGTAAGCATCTTCAGGCGGAATATAAGTTGGAGTGGAGTTTGACCCTGCAGCAGCCAAGCTTGTTATATATGAAATATGGATGTTTTCGTAAGGGGGAACTAAGAAAGCAATAGAAACGGTTTATAGAAAATAATAATATGAATATTATTATCAGCAAGGATTGAAATAATGGATTTGGGCAGAGTAATTTCTGGTATATCTAGCTAGCTAGCAGTTTGTTTATATATACCTGTCTCAATCAGTTCATATCTGTCAGTCTGTATCTATTAATATATCAACTTATCTGTTTCTCAGCATGTTTCTATCCCTCGTTCTGTTTATATCTATCTTCCTCACTGTTTATATCTATCTTCCTCACTGTTTATATCTATCTTCCTCACTGTTTATATCTATCTTTCTAGCGAACCCAATCTATTCACGTATGTATATATACCTACCTAATGAGTATTCTTGTCTTTTCTATATACCGGATTTGCGTAGGTATATTTTTCTGTATGAATGTATGCATCTTTATTTATTTACTAATCCATAGTATTTGGGCACCTAGTGACACTAGCCAACTGCTAGTGTACGACCAGTTTGCGTATCATTGTGCTACGGGAGGTACCCTATATATGAATGTGTCTGTCTATCAATCTATCGGTCAGTTTATTCACAGTGGGATTAACATCCTGTACACTCATTTCCTGTTATTAATTGTCCTAATATATATATATATATATATATATGAACACGCGGCCGAAAATATCACTTAAAGGGGTTAAATATTGTTCATCGCAACCACTCCACAGATGCTTGTTGGTGTCAAGTAGAGATCAGAACCACTTTTCCTCTTGGTTGGTACTAATCTTTATTTGGTCCGATTCGGTTGTACTAATCTTTATTTGGTCCGTTGAGTTTCTAGTCGTCGAGCAAAGGAAACTGCAAGAAACAATTCGTGGTGTTAGATTGGAGTAAAATTCAAACAGCCTTTGATCTTGGAGAATCAAAACATTTCAACCTTTCTCAGTCAGTTTTGTATATATTTTTGTTGGCTTCCAGATCCGTCAAGTAGTTGCATTTTTGCAGCTTTTTTATCGAAGATGAGGCTGATGCTATCAATATTTTAAAAATAAGAAAAAAAGCAATATATATAGGACGTAGACCCAGCAGTTTGGGTCTTTTTCGGCGAGGGAAAGAAAATACAACTTAATCTTTTCTTTAGACAACACGTAGTCTTTTTTTTCTCTTTTTTTTTTCACTGCCTTTTGTCGTGTTTTTTCCTTATTTACTTACCTTCACACTCTTTCTACTTTCTTTCTTTCTGTTTTTCCTTTCCTTTTTTACTTCTCACCTTTTTTACTTCTCTCCTTCTTTCTTTCTTGCTCTCCGTCTTTCTTTCTTGCCCTCCTTCTTTCTCTTTCCGTATTCATTCATTACCCCCTCACTTTATTTCGTCCTTTTTAAAAAAAGAAAAACTTATTGTAATTTTCGCTTAGCCTCAACAACACGTTAACGAGGAGGATGTATTCGTTGACTTCTTTTTTACTCGAATAATAGGTCATCAATGAAGATGTGGTTCAAAATCCGCCTGTGTGTCTGGTACACACGTTTATAACATATGAAACTGTGCATTAGAAGTGGTAATGAAAAGCAGTCAATACAGAACAGAAACTCAAAACAACAAAGAGACTGTATAGGTTGACTTTACTAACCTAATATTGTCCTGCTTGAAATACAATGAGCGAGATACACATAATATTATCTTGTTTTATTTTAGAATCACACTAGGTTGGTAATCTTTCGGCATAGCAAGCTCAACCTTCACGAATAAGAAGGTCCAATTAGTCCTAAAAAGAAGGGTCTACAACCAATGCATCCTCCCGATAGTCACTAATGAACCTGGAACCTAACCAAAAGATTGTATGGTTCTTAGTTTGAGAGCCAATGTGCACAAGAGTAGAATATTGGCGCCGCGACGCCCGCAATTGAGAGGTCTGGCGCATCTTGGGGAAGGTCTATGTCCAACGACGGACGTTAAAAGGATGATGATGATGATGATGCTTGTCAACCATTATATTTTTACTCGAATTTATTTCATCTTAATTTCCTGTGTTTCTTTCCTTCTTTACCCCACCTTCACCCTTTCTTTCACCCTCTTTATACTTTCTTTCTTTCTCTCCCCCTCTCTCTCTCTTTATCTTTATCTCTTCATTCCCCTCTGTCTGTCGATGACACCCGTGCACACACGTTGGGGATGGAATATCTTCGTTGAACTCTTCACCCTTATCCCATTACAAGTCACCCCTCCCAAGGGGGGTGGGAGCAAAGTATCTAAGTAACCCCCCCCCCCGCAAATGTGAAATGCTTATAAAAACGGAAAAGTGTCTATTTGGAAGATTTGGGACAAGGAGAATCTACTTATATTTCTTTCATAACAGTCCATTACTAATATATACATATATGTGTGTGTGTGTATATATAATGTGTGTGTGCTTGTTTCTATCTATCTATCCAATTCGGTTCTTATCTTTTTCAGTCCCTTTCACACACAAATACATTCTCAATATTTCGTGTGTGTGTGTGTATATATATATATATATATATACACACACACACACACGTGTGTCCTGAACAAATCTGATCCACCAACGTATTTTGGTGCACCTGAAAATGTTGGTGGTTCTGTATTTCTCAATAAGTTCCTCCCATTTCAATCAATTCTCTGGCCAAGAATCAGACACGACGAATGCCTTCCAGCCGAATTCTTTCCTTTGTAATCCATCATTTTTTTCCATTTCGCATCCATAATTTATTTCACCTTCTGAGAGACACTTGTAAACATCCTTCTCTCGTTTCCAATTATTTCTGAGAACTGGTAAATAGATGTGCCATATCTCGTGGCCACTGGGGCTTGCGTAGAACGCGCGCAGACAGAACAATTTTATTTACAAATAGTCTGAAAATTCGTGGACTCGTTTGCTTTGGGCCGAGATGCTTCTGGATGATCGTAGGTTCGGATTTCATTTGGACACGGTTTATTTTTAGGGAAGGTAAGCATATAATCGCATAGCTTTTATATTCCTTGGTTTTCGTTCAACACATTCACTGCTACCTTGGGTAGCTCTAACCACTAAATCTTTGGGTAGCTCTAACCGCTAAATGAAACAGGTAAGCTCTAACCACTAAATCCTTGGGTAATTCTAACCACTAAATCAAATAGGTAAAGCGCATTGAATTTACTTTTTAATTTAATTTTGACAATCTACAAATCCAACTCTTTGTTTGTGGAATTAGAGCATATATTTTTAAAAAGCAAAATCCAAATATACAGAGACTGTATTCTTCTCCAAAGTGCAAGAAAAATGTCTTAAAATAAATTAAATATTTTTAGCACTAAAAAATAACCACTCTACTCCAAGGAAATTGCATGTGCCTCTTAACGTCCGTCGTTGAACATAGACCTTCCCCAAGATCCCCCCTCCCCCCAGCCGTGGGCGTCGCGGAGCCAATGTCTCCTGAACCTGTCTAAATCGCCACGCCATCTTATTTTTTGCTGGCCACAATTTGGCATATGATCTCCACGTTGTGAGTTCAGCGATTGTCTGACATTCTTGTTACATGGCCTGCCCATTGCCATTTAAGTTTTCTAATGGATTTTATGATATCTGTTTTTTCTCTAATATCCTGTGCTGTCTTGTGATCCCTCCATGTGATGCTAAGCGCGACCCTTTCTTGTGCACGTTGCCTGGTTCTTCAACATACAGTGCAACAAAATATGCACGTTCTCTGCTCACTGTTGCTGGGTCTAGCGCGTTGCTGTCGCTATTAATACTACCTTAAATAAAACCATGGAATGGATGCACATGTGCATTAGAGGCAATAGGCAACACGCCACAAGACGCATACGTGCGTCGTGCAGCAGTGAACATGTTAATCATTGGAAGTAAGCAATACGCTGTCTCACCATTGCCATTTGTGAAGGCTCGAACATTCCTAGCATTAAAAGTAATAAAAGGAAGAAGTTCGATTTATTTCAAAGCCATTTTACAAAGGTTTCGAAAGAAAGAAAAGGGTTAAAAATTGTTTTACGTTTATTAGAAACCGTCAACCGCAACTGTCACCAAAACTGTCTTCAGTTTTTGAGTTGGTCTGGCTGGCTATTAGAAAGTGTCAACCAAAACTGTCAACATAGACAAACCAGCTTAAAACTAAAGAAACCTGTCTGGGTGGCTGGCTATGTTTGTATGTAGCACGTGTACAGGCAACACCTAGGGCTAGAGGGCTGAAAATTTCCAATTTAATTGATCACTCCCAACATGGCATGCTGCCAGAAGATGTTGTTCACATGACGGTTGAGTGAATAACCACATCTGCTATTGGTTGTTTTGGGTTGAAGCGTTGTCTTTATTTGTAACTTAAAATTCATTGCGCAGACTGGCGGGTTATTTCGCGTACATGGGCCCCATCGTCTAAGGATCCTATAATCGCGGAAAACTACTCCCAAAAATCTTCGTTCGCGAAGCCAAGTCATTCACATTAAAACTAGTATGCTTATATCGTCTATAACTTCGAGAAGAGTCATTAACAATCCAAATTTGGTTCAGACAATTGAATTTCTTCTGCGCATCCTTGATGTTCGACCAATCTATTCTTCAGCCCTCGTGAAGTGGTGTTATCTGAGAAATGATGTAACGTAACCATACAGCCAACCAAATACCATACACCTGACGAGGGTTGGAGAATGGATTTTTTCGGACAATTGAATCTCTTCTTCGCATCCTTGATGTTGTCGATGCGATTCCATATTTTATTCCCCTAATGGAATATGATTTATAATATCACATTCAGAGAAGAAATCTATGTATCAAATATTATATGATAGCCAGGAGAGCTCGATTCCTCTCTTGGCGATCATGTACTTCTGCGGCGCCACAATTCGGAGACCAATCAATAAAATATTAATGGCGGCTTCAGATGCAGATCTCCTCGCGTTAAGGTGTGAATCCGTGAGGAAACTGAAAGCCGGCGATGGCAATACATACACATACACATCGATCGGAAATCAATAATCCAAAGCAGAGAAACAAAGAAGACAACGAATGGTCATGATGTTTGTGGGCTGTGCGTGGTCCTGTCGTTGATGTCTGTTAGTTCAGCGTCGTCTGCAGCCCAGAACGGGGTGGGGGAAGGTGCGCAGTTGGCATGGGCCTACGATTTTGAGGAGGCGTACCCCCCCCAGCCCCTTGGTAAAGTATATTGACATTGCATTGAGTAGGGGGGTGTGGGCTTTAGCACAACTTATTACTATCTTAAAGATTCAAAAAAGATGAATACAGATAAATTCTGAATACAGAATAAACATGAATGTGCTTTATTGTATTTACTGCTTCTTATTACAGTACTGTACTCGCTGTTTCTTATTACAATACTGTACTCGCTGCTTCTTATTACAGTACTGTACTCTATTGTACTCACTGCTTCGTATTACTCGATTGTACTCTCTGCTTCATATTACAGTACTGTACTCTAGTGTACTCACTGCTTCGTATTACTCGATTGTACTCGCTGCTTCTTATTACAATACTGTACTCGCTGCTTCGTATTACAGTACTGTACTCGATTGTACTCACTTCTTATTACAGTACTGTACTCTATTGTACTCACTTTTTCTTATTACAGTACTGTACTCTACTCTATTGTCTTATATACATTTTGAAGAGAATTGCTTACCATTACCTTCTTTTTAAAAAATCATTCTAGTTCTGTTATTCTGTTACTTGTAAGTACATCACATACTCTACATACATATGATTTGTGTATAGGTATATATATTTAGGACTGATTACAAAAATACTTAATTGGCAGTTTGAAAAGGGGCCTGTATTTCTGGCTAGGGCCTATTACCAGCTTTGCACGGTTCTGGTCATGTGATATTTCATTGATGACATCCAATCGATTTTCGATGTCGGCGAAAGGGATGATCCAAACTGGTGTAGTTTGGTCAATCATCTTCCTTAAAGTGATCTGTGGAACATCTGCCATCGGTCCGTATGCAAATCCGTGTATGGATGTATTTTAAACCCGTGGTTCTCAAACTCTCGTGAATAATGCACTCTCCCACCCCGGGAATCTTGGAATACTTTTCACTCGTGTACGCTCTGCCCAGCACAAAATGTTATTGGTAGAAAATGATACCTATATAAAGAGCTATCATACAGAGCTGTAAACCAATTGTTGTGATCATGCAGTAACACACTAGGAGGGCATTGTAGCTGCATTGAACTGGGTCGTTTTGATAAGTTGCGCTTACAATTAAGTGAGAAACATGGGCTTGTGTTTTATGGGGGATCTTTGTCATTCCCGATGGCAGGGTGGAGGCGACTGCAGTGATCAAACCTTTTTTTATTGTACTTATTAGAGCACTAGTTAATCGCCGTGAAAAAATCAAGGGTATGTTTGAATTTCTATGAGACGTTTCAGTGGAAAGGTCCATTGTTTAAGATGGTATTGTATTAATAGTTGCGTTAAAGTTGCACTTACAATTTAGTGAGACTCCTGGGCTTGTTTCACTGAAGATCTTTGTCATTCTCAGTAGCAGAGGCCATGGCAGTGATTAAACTCTATATATTTTTTTTAAAAAACTTATTATAGTAAATAATATATTAGGAATTATGCTTGACTGATATTTTTTACATTACCATTTTTTTTAATCTCACGTACCCAAAGTACTACAAAGTACCCCTGGGGGTACTCTTACCCCTATTTGAGAAACACTGTTTTAAATGCTGTAGCATGCTCCCGGTCACCCACTTGGAAAACTGTAGTAACCTTTTCCGTCCTATCTAGCAAGCAATTCATACGTTTGTAAAATCTCTGATACTCATGAGTCTAATTCTTCTATCACGACTTCCAGTTTGAATTTGCGGATGTAAAAGGGTGGAACAATAAGTCCATAGCTTAACACCTAGTTATTATATGCACAGAGAAATACGAGGAGACGAAAGCTACCTACCTTGTGTATCGGAGCTCTTCTGAGTGGTGTTCTGTTTACTACCATAGAAAGGTGACTTCTACATATGCATGGCTATCAATACTTGACTATTGACTCTCACCCAATCAATGTGTGCAGAGTGGACACTCCCAGTTCTTTGTTCACATACCTATCTAACCTTCTGGGTTAGTTATTTACACAATTTAGCAGACTACAGATCGAACTGTTAATATTCACTTCTGAATTAAATGCATTGACAAAGAAGGAAATATGTTAAAAAAACATACTCAGCAAATATTTATTTTTCATCGTTAAGCTCCGGACTTATTGATGTACCTACATACGATGGTGGTTCAATAAGCCCATTGCCTGGCACGTAGTTATTAGCAGAAGTTTTATCTGAACGGTTCATTGTATAATGTTCGATCTATGTAATTAATATTAACTACTGAATCCAGTGCATTGGCAAGGAAAGAGATTGTTGGGATATAAAATACTTGTGTGAAATAAATGCTTTTTTTCTATTCATTAGGCTACGAATTTATTGATGGGTCTAGAGACTTGGTTCAAAGGTTATGGCGCATGATAACAGACAACAATTTGAGGTTCTGATATTCGTGACACTCGTTGCTAGCCGGTCGTAAAAGAAATAATAATAGAGAGCACTCAGGGAGCGCATACCTCTGCCAACACCATTGTCACTAAAAGAGCTTTTTTA
>VCCN01004987.1:1221887-1252022 GCA_006491835.1 Architeuthis dux | reverse complement strand
ATATATATATGTGTGTGTGTATATATATATATAAAAGTGTGTGTGTGGATGTGAAAGAACTGACTTTGGAGGTATTGAATAGAAATTCTTTCTCTCGCTCTCAGCGGAGTTTTCAATCCACTATCTTTGAGGTCGTTGCTTTTGTATGCATGTACATTCTATTGATATTCAATCGAATACATACCTTAGTTGAGACGTTATTATCTCCCTTGAGTGTCTTTCTCTTCAAGCTGGCAAGACTCCATTGCAACTGTCGATTTAAAATGTCTCCCTTGAAACAAAACCTGATCGACATTTCAGTCGGGAAGCTGCGGAGTTAATAACGATGACAGCCCAGACGTCGTAATGGCACTTTTGTGAGCAATAACCACAAGACAGACGACATCTTCTTGTGGCTTCGTTTGACGTCAAAATGCAAGAAGGGACTCAATTATTTATGCCACTTTGTCTCTACCTCTCTTCTTGTTGTTTCGCCTTAAGATATTTGGTTTTCTTTTCGTATTTGTTTTCTCTGTTTTTTTTCTTTACGTTTTTGTCAATTTCTTTTTTGTTTTACCTCTGCCTTCGAAGTTGGGAGGTATATGTATTCACTCGTGTCTGTCCACACAATATCTACAATAGTTCTCAATGGAATTTTCTTGAAAGGTAGGCCATAGAGGATGGAAGAATTTGATATTCTATATATGTATTTACTGTTTGTCTGTCCACACAGTATATACAAATGTTCTCAATAGAATTTTCTTGAAAGGTAAGCCATGGAAGAATTTGTTACATTTGGGGCGGATACAGGATTCTTTACAGTTACCCCCCCTGCACTGTAGCTATACATGAACTGATTTTCATTCTGCTTTTGGTTAGTGTATTGGGTTGCCAGAGATTCTCTTCTTTGATCGCTTCTTTTCTTATCGATTCCCCCCCCCCTTTTTTTCGGCAGCACCTCATTTTTCGGCAGCACCTCCTCGTTGCACAAGGTGGGAGTCGGGAAGACATTTCTGACACCTGTGTTACATTGGTCACAGGGACTGGGAAACTTTTGTCCTTACACACACGTACAACTTAAACTCGACTTTCTGTCATATCCCCCCCCACCGGCCCCTATTGCACTTTATTCATTTCTGACGCCTTCGTGACACTGGCCGCGAGTAGTGGGCAGTTTTTGTTCTTGCCTTCACGTATGCGTGTGAGCCCTCACTTTAAACCCGACCACGTGTCACATTCTGCCTCGTCGGTATATGCATAGAGAGAAATACGAGGAGATGAAAGTTACCTACCTTGTGTATCAGAGCTCTTCTGAGTGGTGTTCTGGGTTAGTTCTTCACACCATTTAGCAGACTACAGATCGGACTGCTAAGTCAGTTTTGACGACTCGGATAACAATCCACTTCATCAGTAGGGATGTGGATGAATAGTTTTCTCCTTTGGTATATTCCTCTCTTCTTTTCTATCTCTCTTCCCCTTGTCTTCCTTTCTTCATTTACCGTTTTTGACTGCACCTCCTTTTTCTCCCAAGAAAATGGCTCAAAAAGTAAACGTAACCTTCATTGGCCAGAATTTGGTTCTTTTCTTTTTAGGTGAGTGTGGGCGCGGACCCCATACAAATTTAAACAAATTTCGATCTAAAAATGTGTGCTGTAGGTGAATTGAGATCTGCTGATTGGGAATATGCCTTTGTTTTTCTTCTGTGGTACGTAATTCTTGACTTATAAGAGTACAAACATACATACAGTTTACTATTTTATTATATATGAAATAGAAGCTGTAAGACAATGCATTATTGTTAAGACACAGAAAATACTATAGTATTTGCTTCTACCAGTTACTGGCAACACGGGCAGTTGCCCAGGGTGCCAAGTGCTAGATGGCGCCTATCATGTGTCTGAGACAGACCTTTGCAAATACAAATGGGAAAATGAATAAATTAAACAGAATTAAAACCGTCAAAATAAGAAAATTCACTTATGTGAAGTCGGATCTTTCCAGAATATCTGACAGTTTAATACTTTCTATTGAGGCGAAACTAAGAGAAACAATTTTCAAAGTGAATTCTCATGACCGACAAAATCAGTCAGGTTTAGCTAATTTGGTGAGATAGTTTCCCTTCGAGGTCCCAGTTATTGTGAGCACTCTGAGTGGAGTGCGGCGAGGCTGCAGGGGAATGTTTCTCGCTGTAAAACATAAATAAATATTATACTATACTTTAAAGGGTGCTTGGGTTCAGCTTACCCGGGGCACCAGGAACACTGGGGGCGGCACTACTATCAGGGAAAGTAGACCCCCCCCCCGCTCCTCAATATCGTAGGTCCATGCTAACTGGCCCACTTGGCCCGGCTTATGCATGACAAAGCATTTCATGCAGTATATCAAAATATAATTCCTTCTCGCCCACGCTCTCACTAATATAATATATATAATTCTTTGAAATCCACTGGTACGTTTCCAACTTTCTGATGAATCTTGTGTAGGTTGTCTCTCTTCACGCTTTTCCTTTGGTATTTCGTAACATCTGAAAGACGACATTTTGGAAGGCTTTTCGAAAATGTGGAACCAAGGCCTAACATACATCTGATGAATTCTAATTAATATTAGATTGCCTTCTGGTGTCATATATTTTACTTCAAAACCTTTCCCGAGGTCCATCGAGTATGAATTCCAAATTTGGTTGGGCGAGCAGACTTTTAGCATTATGTAAAAATAGATGGAAATGAGATCATTATTATCGGGTTGAGAGCGAACGCTTACCCCACATTCTTTTGCGAAAGGGGAAACCGTATGTGAATTTTGCACACATATACAGCCTATTGGAGGCCTACTGGAACAGCTTTGGGCACTGGGTGAAGTCAAAAGTTAAGAATGAAGTGGTTCAACCGAAAATCGACCATTGTAAAAATAAATAATAGATATCTCGGCCAATGACGTTGGAAGAGGTATATGTATTCACTCATGTCTGTTCACACAATATCTCCAAAAGTTCTCAATGAACTGCCTCTATATCGTCTCGCTGCAAAACAAACGCTGAACGCTATTTTCGTTTAGCCTCTTTCGTAAAAGCGAGAAGGAGTGATACCAGTATATTCATTATTTCACGAATGATTCGGACTAGGATCGGTCGGTATCAGGCACCACCCCAAAATAGCAAAATGTAACACATGGTCAGTTTTTTGTGTGTCCGTGGTTAGTCATCTCCAAAGATTACCCGCGTCCCTCGGCCATTGCCGCAGACATTAGGGTGTGCAATGTGGAGGTGCCGTCTGTTTTCTGTGGTTAGTTGGTATACCTTAGGAAGGTAATAGACGGCCAAAAGAGCCGCCTCCGGCTGTGGAGGTTGTCCCGGTGGCCAAGCGGTTAGCAGCACGAAAAATGGAGTCGGCGAACCGAGTTCTAACACCGACTGCGTTCACTTCGCACTAATAGTCCGGGGCCCAGCAGGGCCTACCGTGCACCCCCCCCCCCCACATACACATGGTCCTACATTTAGGGTACCAAAATGTTCCTTAGGGTGTCCTCTTTTAGAAAAAAGATGTTCCCAAGAAAAGTTGGGATGAACTACCTTGCATCAAACAAAATGGCCGCCAGCACACACACAAAAAAAGACAGAATTTCATATCTCGTCTCTCTCTTTAAAAGGCTAAATCATGGGTTTCAGATATGAGGATTTCAAAAATCCACTTTATTTTACCATAAATAATTAATATGTATTTCAGGATTTTACAAAGAAATTTCAAGTATACTTTATAGGACAATATACATATATATAATCGTTAGAAAGAGAATTTTATCAGCTTTCCAACGGTGTATGTTCCCAATTTGTATGGGATTAAGAAGTTATAGCCCAAAACGTGAAGCTAACTATTCAGCATTTTACGATGAAAACTTCAAGTACACAGTCCAAATTCTATGGACTGTGGGATTAATTAATTTAATGCCCTTTGGAAAAGCATGTATCAATCACTTCTCCCCTTAGCTATTGATAAAATAGCAGGTGAATTGGGTGACGCCACTTTTCACAAATAATCAACCTCGAAAACCTTCCAAGTCTAGCCTGAAACATAGGAACGTGGAGAAAATTTGTTATATGTGGTACCCAGACAGGTCCTGCTTCGCCGTAACCAGCGTAAGAATATTTATTCATCTATTCTATTCATTATTTAAGGTTGTGGAATCTGTTTCTGCTGGAATCTGGGGCGTATATGACAGAGGGGCGTTGTATTCATCTACGAAATAGTGTCCTGTCTTCTGCTGATAATGTTAGCCTAACTCATCGCTATATCAACTGACACCTGGAGAGATAGGCGGAAATCCGAGGCTAGAGAATAGGTGGAATAACGTTGCAGCTGTTCATTGTTTAATCATCTATTTGCATTGCAAAGCTATTCTTGTAAGATGAGAGGCAATATATAATTGACTGTGTATATTCTGTAACTGATAGTGTATTGAAATACACTCGGGTCGTGTGTTCGCTTGCTGAAGGAAGGAGGGTAGAGAAGAATAACGTTTTGCGGTGATAGTATTGGTACTGGGAAATGGGCTAGAATGTAAGTCAAACGGCTGACCGAGGGAACAACGAGAATGCGTTCGACCAATCAGAGTATTTTTAGTGCTCCGTGATTTTAAATCGGGGGTCGGTTAGTCAATTGGACAAATAGCAGTGATGGGTCAACAAGCTAGGAGCATGACTCACCCGTTAGTGTGCAGGAGAGAAGGGAGGGAGAAGCGAATGCGGCCTGCTCTATTACCATCATCACCGTCAGTCCTTCAGTAAAGTAACTAGGAACAGAACAACTCGTTAGATTTTAAACAAAACATAATTCAATACCCGTATACAGTTTGTTGAAGAAGCGAATCCGAACAAATAGCAGGATTTAAATTGATAAAAAAAAATGTACGCATTCATTTGGTTTTATTGATTGATAGTTTATTCCCCGCAGCTAATTAGATTTTAATCCCCCCCACCGCGTATTTGGTACTCAAGAGTATACAAAGGTTTTTAATTGAAAGATAAAGATACTTTTAACACTGTATAACTACTACAGGTTCTAGTATTATTAACTATTATATAAATATTTATTCGGTATTCCAGTACTACGGGGACAGCTTCGCGGCTTTTGGCTAAGATCTAAATCGCCATGGCCTTCGGGGGTCCTTGTGGTATGCTCGGTGTGGTCCTGGGCGTTGCACATGATATCTGGCCAAATGTGCCGTTAAACAAAACAAATCAAATCAAATCCAGTACTACGGATATATTGGATCGTTTCTGTGGAAGAGTCCATTGTTTCAAATAGGGTAGGAGATATTTTTATCAGCAATATTGTTTCTTTTAAGTGGAAACGTCCCGAGAAACGGAAAAGAATCACACTGTTCATTATATAAGTAAATAATATCCCTGTCAGTAACTCCTTGCATTTATTTTTGGCCACTGGGAATCCGTTCTTTTCCCCCTCATTTTAATGTACAACCTACAGATTGGGTGCCGAGTCTTGCTCAAACAAATGTTAGGTAAAAAAAGATTGCAACATTTGTTCTTCAATGATGAATGTTTTCCCAGCGACCACAACTATTTGGTTTATTAATGCAGACACCGATTGACTCTAGGCGGGGAAGTGGTGGAGTAGTGGCAAAGTCAATGGGCAGTGATTAAAAAAAAAGCCTCAGTTCAAATGCATTCGGCAGTGAGATACAACTGTAATTCTTAGTCTACGGTAGTGAGTAAACAGTGCAAATCGGAAATTAGGAATAGTCTCTCGGTGAGACTCTAACTCTTAACCCTTTTGCTTCGGGAAGCATGGTTTTCCGTAACAGCTGCTCTATCGCTTGAGCTACGACAGCTATACGGCTGGAAGATCAAATCTAACCATTAAACCTACCCTTTATTCTTCTGATGTTAATTTTTTTTATTTGCACTAGTAGTAATATCAACTTGAATTATTATTGGATGAAGCATTGTCAACCATTATTTATTTCAATGTAAATCAACTAAAATTGATACGAAAGAAATACTAGTCAAAAATCAATGTTTGACAATTCTTCATCAAATAAAAATTCAAGTTATTATAACCATTATCCCCTCCCCCCTAATACCAGGAGTTGTTGTGTCACCATATATGTAATCATTAGAGGGAATGAAAGGTTTCAGGTATTTGTTTATATTGTTTGATATAACAGGTTACATAAACCCTCGGTCGTGCGCACGCCGCACCTCACCTAAGAATTCCATTGAGCAGGCCTTTGGGCTATTCACGGCGTAGGACCTGTAAAGACTTGGAAAAGCCTCCCAGATCTTCGTTCGCGAAGCCATTTTATATATATATATATATATATATATATATATATATTATTACGGTTACTGAATTTATCAGGTCGATTCTTACAAGCTGAATATTTGAATGTGTATCTGATATGCTTCTATAAATTATTAGTGATCGCCCGATTGCTAAATGTGATGTGGATGGGGATCACGCATAACTTTTTGTCATCCAGCTTTGTGCAAGACTTTTGCACACTTATTTATTTCTAAGATTTAGCCAGAAAATTGACTCTAAAAAAACACTTGTGGTGAGTTTTTCGGATAACTGAACTCCTTATCCTTGTTGTTCCCACAGCATTTCGGTCGATCCATTCTACGGCCTTCTTCATGTGTAATATCCGTATGTAAAGAGAGGGATTCGGTAGTGCCAAATAAAAGATGGCAGCTAACATTTTTTTGTTTGTGGTAACGCTTGTAACATGGATTGCAGATGTTTTCAACTACTTTCTTTGCTAAACGAAGATTTCCATACTTTCCATCCCTGTTAGGTAGCGAAATCCACACTGCGTTGAAATCCACACTGGTCTCACTTATACATTTGGCCGACAAATTGATGTATGCGAATTCTTTCAGTTTTCTTGCTCTCAATCGACATTCTCTGTCTATTATTCAGATTTCCACCCACAGAGAGTAGTATACGCCTTTCTCCATCCAGATATGTTCCGCCATACCAGATCTTTCCAATTCTGGTTTCTCCCTTATATTCTTTCCTACATTTACATGGAATGTTGTAAATGCAGTTTATCGTCACTCGTGTCAAACTCGTCACTCCAGTGAAAAGGTTACGAAGGGTGGTAGTGCTGATTAAATCTCCCCGAATATTGTACCGTCAACAATTCTCCTGAATTCGTTCTGCCGCACCCCTTACATATGGAATTCTAGCAGTGGCCATGTATTTGGTGTCTTTGAGACCCCTTCTTCCATTTCTTCTCTTAGCAACAACAGGGGAGGAGTAGCTATTCCGCTTGAGAGTCCTTCTTATGTTCTTTAGTTCTTTCACAGGATCAATACTGATTACCTATGCCTTTTTATGTTGGTTTTCTGTATAGAGCAGTGCAATGTCAACCTTTTGTGTGGGTTACTAGGATGTCCCCCAAAGATTTCTCGTTGTCCTCCTTTTCCATCGTGACCTGTACAGATGGTCCAATTGAGTGCACATAGCCTATAAGGACTTATACTACATCTTGGTGGGGGCCAGAGTATAAACGTGTCATCCAACTATCTAAGCCAGACCAAAGGTTTCAACGGAATTAAACCTTTTTTTTAAAACTCCATATAGATGTTAGAGATTACAGGGGAAAGTGGTGAACCCGTAACTGGGCCTCATTCCTGTCGACATATACCGGACATAAACTAAAAATGCGTGGTCCGTACATAATACTTTAACATCTCCAATAAGATATTAAAACCAATAAGAACCCACTGTGACACCGGTGTCACATACAATTTAATTGATCTGCACACTCTATTATATAATATTATATTGCATCCTCGATTTTAACTCATGAAGTGTACTAAGTGACATCTAATGAACATCCTGGTTCTTATGGGCTAACGGAGATTCTGGTGCTGTTCTTAAAGTCATGATCATTTTCCAGCCTATCTTGTATGATGAGATAGGCTTCCTCTATTGGTACTTTTTAAAAGAGGTTGATCACATGGAAACTCACCATTAGTGGTGACGAGATGGGTACCCCTATAATCAGTTCCACGAAATGGGCCGATTATTTCACATACATTGGTGTCCTGTCCGACAACGATTTTAAAACATCGGCTCAAGGAGTGACACACACAGTTAAATATGAGTCTTAGTGTACGTCCGTTTTGTGTATTTTAGGAAGGCTATACATATAGGGTCTTTCTCTAGCTTTATTACCTGACCTAGGTAGATGTATTCATCGACCTACATCTACCTAGGTCAGGTAATAAAGCTAGAGAAAGACCATGACTGCGAAATAAAACGACGTATAACGATAGGCTGGAAAGCATTTGGTATGAATAGACATTATGAAGAGCACCTTGCCAATGTGTCTAAAGCGTAAAGTATACAACTGCTGCATAATACCAGCCATGACGTACGGATGCGAAACATGGAAATTAACCAAACGAGCTGAAAACCAACTTAGAATAGCACAGAGATCGATGGAAAGAGCAATGCTAGGGATAACTATAAGAGATAGGAAAAGATCAACATGGATCAGAGAAAGGACTAGAGTGAAGGATATTATACAACTAATTAAGCAGAAAAAATGGAGATGGGCTGGCCACCTAGCAAGAAGACATGACAATAGATGAGGGAAAAGACTAACCTACTGGTGCCCATGGGACAGTAAACGAAGTAGGAAAAGACCAGACACAAGATGGAGGGACGAGATAGAAAGGTTCGCCGGTAAGACTAGTCAGACTCAAGTGGAGTGCACAAGATAGGTTGTCATGGAAGGAGATGGGAAAGGCCTTTGTCCAGCAGTGGACTTACAACGGATGATGATGATACATATGGGGTAGTTTACTGTGGTGTTCTATCAACTGTCTATATGCTCTAGGTGTGAAGTATTCCTTGTTCTTTTTTAGGATTTGAGACAGTCTCTCTCTGTAGAGAAGGTAGGTTATTTCCTTATCTTTTTATAAATACCAATTCAATTATGTTCGCCAGTCTTTCTTCTTACACTTTTTTTGTTACGTAGCATTTCTTTTATCTGCCGACACTATGATGACATGTTATCAAATATCGATCTGTTGCCTTGATCGAATTCTGTAGAAACGATTGCTTATCATGGATCTTCCCTATATTGATGAAGTTGTCCGACTGATGTGTGAAAATATTGTTTTCTTTCTCTGAACGAAATCAGTTTTTTTTTTTTATTCCTTCTCAGAGAATGAGTTTTGTGTGTTCTCCATTAAATGTTTGTGAGTGTGTGCTTGTGTGCGCGCGAGTGTCCCATTTAATCATGTTCCTAGATGAGATTGTACGTGTGGATGCATGCAGTTGGTTCGTAAGTGTTTTGATCTTCTTCTTTTTTTCTTCTTCTCCAAATCTAATTTCCTGATAATTGTGTCGAGCTGGGTATAAATAATGCACACTTTCCGTCTTTTCTCAACTGCTGATGCCATTAGCGAATTTGTTGTTAAGAAATCCATGGAAGCTGTCCATGCGAGTGTGGGATGCAGACGAGTCCAAATGTGCACATTTTGACTCTGAATACAGGTCCCCCCCCCCCACTATCCGAAAGTAGAGCGTTCCTATAAAAAAGAAAAAACATTTTGTAAGCGGAAATGGCGTAAAGCGAAGAAGTGATTATCATTAATTTATATGGGAAAATCTTTGAGCGTTCACAGACCCAAAAATAAATGGTGATGATGGTATGTTAGGCTGAGTCGTCTTAGGTTGGGGTGGTGGGAGGTACAAGAGACAGGGTTGTAGGAGAGAGATGGAGGGGTATATGTTGCCTCTATAACGTCTCGCTGACAAACTATTTTACGATTTTAGCCTTTTTTCTTCATAAAAGCGAAAAACTGATGTAAGGCGAACTTTTGTAAAGCGGTGTGTGTGTGTGAGTGAGATATATATATATGAGGGGGTTGTGCTTGTGTATCTAGATGGACATGTTACAAAACTACATACTTATATTCTGGTATTATGTTTACCTGTACATGTAGGTGCGTGTGTCTTTTTGCACACCTATCTTACACTGACACGTAAGCTTAATTAAAATGTCAGACTCAAGTGGGGTGCTTAGAGACCCCATTAATTGAGTGCTAGTTGGAAAAGAAATATACGCACGTACAACATCGCCCATAAATAAGTACACCCCTACCACTATGCCATAGAAAGTTAACTAAAGTAGAAAGTCTTCTAAACCAAACATAGCAGGATTTTATTATTTCTAGTGGAACATTGCACAATATTATTTATGACCAAACTCTACAGCATTGAAACTGTTGCCAAAAATATTTTTTCGTAGTGGTGTACTCATCTTTGGACGGCAACATATTCATATTTTTGGCAACAGTTTCAATGCTGTAGAGTTCGGTCATAAATAATATGGGGGCTCAGGATACGTCCTTGGACCTCAATATCAGAAACTCTTATGTCCTTGCGACCATCGTTACGAGAGATATTTTGGTATCCGCACATTAAAACCGACCTTGTGTCACATTCTGTTCTAGTAGAAGATCAGATAAATAGGAATTCAGTAACCAGATTTCTTTTGTGTGGTAGGTATTCATGTACATGTATTACACGCCAGTATATACGTGAATACTCGCTGGCAGTGGATACATCCAAATACTGTATGATAGTAAATCGGCGATTGTTACCTTTTCCGCGCTAAATTCAATATCCTGTTGTGCTAAAGACTGGTGTCAGTCGAAGGGTTATAGTTTTAAATCAAGTAACTAACCCTAACAACTAACACTAACAACTACACTAACCCTAAAAACCAACCTTAACACTAACCCTAAAAACACTAACCTTAACGTATATACTGTGTTGTTAGATTCAAACGAACATAGTGTTGCGAAAAAGAAGGCTAAATTTAACACAGAAAATGTATCAATCGTCAGTAAGGAGGGTTATTTCACGTGAGCATTTATTATAATCCACTTCCGATTTGCTAGGCCCGTCGAAGCTTCACCAGAGCCCCATTAACCGTACCTTTCGGGATCACGTTGCCAGTCTCTCACGCTGGTCGAGGAGCGGGACTTTCCCGGTTTGCTATTTTAGACATACCTGGTAAGGAGGAGGAGGGGGTAGAAGAAATGGATTCATGCCTTTCCCAAGGGAATTAGTGCGAAATGAACACAGATTGCCTCAGTCGGAATTTGAACTCTGCTCGTCGATTCCATTTTCCGTGCTGCTAACCGCTTGGCCGCTCGCACCTCCAACTGTGTATGAATTTTATACGCAGCTTCGGGTCGGGGGGGGGTAGAAAAAGGTCACAGTTCAATGCTAAGCTCCGCCCACTAGACAAAACTGCCCAAACTGATCAATAGACGAAAAATCGATAATCCCTGATCGATTCCAAATTCTGCTGTGATCGTACAACACCATTC
This sequence comes from Architeuthis dux, assembly GCA_006491835.1. NCBI lineage: Eukaryota > Metazoa > Mollusca > Cephalopoda > Oegopsida > Architeuthidae > Architeuthis > Architeuthis dux. Next base: position 1,240,669 of record VCCN01004987.1, on the reverse strand, counting down.
GGCAGATCATCACAGAAAGTGGCAGAGATAATCGAATTCACTCGAGTTCGATCGATTATTATTAGGTAATCGAAATGCCAACTGTATCCACCGTTCTAATTTCTCCTCACACTCCAATGCTATACACACAGTGCTATGTGATCTACTTCAAGACGTGGGGGATCCGAAAAATGCCTTGTAATCGTATATCGTAGACAGTGGTGGATTACCAATTAGGCTGAGTAGTCTTAAGCCTAGGGGCCCGGAAGATTGACGGAACCGAGAGCAGAAAAGGGTTTGAGTGTACAAAAAAATGGTTTGAGTGTATACGTGAGTATTTTGGATGCTATTATATATGTAGTACGAGAACGACATTATATGCCGACTGCATCCCTTGCAGAGGGGTAAGACACCCCCCTCCCCAAACAGGCGCCACCTGGTTTTCGCAAGACTCTATTTAAAAAAACAAAATAACCGTTTACCAAAGACGCAAGACTCTGGCAAACGGTTAATTCTTTTTTAATTAGAGTCTTGCGTCTTTGGTAAACGGTTATTTTGTTTTTAATTAAAGTCGCAAGACACTATTTTGTGGGTTTTAAACTGATTTCGGAATTAAATGGCCCATCAAGGGTTGATATGCCGCTAAACAAATCAATCAATCAATCAGAACCACATTATATTCGTGCCTAAATACGGACATGAGAGTTGAGAAGCCTGCAAAGTGTAGGATTAAAAGATGCATGCCTACCATGAGAACTTCGTTAGCTCAATCGGTAGCGCAGAACCCGCGTATACGGTTGCTTCCAATGTGGATGCGGGTTCGATCCCCGCACCGAGTTGGTTTTTTTATTCACATTTACGATTTAGGCTGTTCTCTTAGCAGTCGTTCCTACCGACGCCGGGCAAATATAGGTTCTCAACTAATAAATGTCTGTATAATTATCATATGTAGTACTTTGTACATACTACAATATGTCACTTTATTCTATTCGGCGGTAGCGGGCTTTACTAAAGTCCAGCCTAGGGTCCTGGGTGATAATACCTTACTACGTAAACATTGACTATATTTATTTTAATATCTGCTTGAATTTAAGAGACTAGGTCGTAGTGCTGTTATGAGGTCTGTCAAGGTTGACAATGGATGTGACAGCTTTTTCCTTTTACCACTGCCTGGGTGGTTTTGTCCGTGCTTACTCATTTACTCTTTTACATCAACCATCGTGGCATGCCTGCGACGAGACATTTTTGTCAATATATCTGGCGATGGGACAAAACGTAGGGAGGTGTGGATTCATGTCTTTCCAAGGGGCAGTAGGCAGTAGTAATAAGATGTAATATTCTTGAGTTGTCCGAATTCCTTAGATGAAGCATTGTCATTATTACGAATTCTTTTAGTAGTCTTTCTTTCATCTTAATTTTTAATGTTTTTGGTCGCGCCTGTTGGTTTGTTTGTTCGCCTTTTTTCCTGTACGCAAGATATCTCCAGAAGTTCTCAGTGAATTTCATTCAGATTTTCTAGCAGCGTTGACAGAGGTATGCGCTCTCTGGGTGCTTTCTAGTTTCAATTGGTTTTTATTGCGACGAATGATTGCGTCATTCCACGAGCCATCTCACGTGCTTCAAGTCCTTCATTGTCACACTCGAATTACAAAATATTCGATACGAGTAGAGTGTGGCAATAAAAGACTTAAAGCACGTCGGATGTTGCAATAAAAAGCAATTGAAATTCAGATAAAAGCAAAGACTAAAAAGTGAGTAATAATGACAATGCTTCATCTAAGAAATTCGGACAACTTCGTACTATTATCTTACTAGCATATACCCGTAAAGAATGACGGTTATTTATGTATGGATCGGCACTAATGAGCATAAAGCCACCGTTTTATAAACACAAAAAACATAACCCTAAAAAGTCCACTATTTTTAACAAATGTTTAAACAACCCTCTATAATCTTTGTTCATGCCCTATATTTTTTAGATATATTCTTTCAAGCATAAATCCAATTAAACATTACGTTTTTCTCCAAAACTTCAAAATAAGCATTTACCACTCACGTGTTATGATGACGTGAAGCACTATTACGTATGACAACATGCGATCACATTTCAAACCCCTTCGACCTCGATTCACTGCTGTACAATGTATCTCATGTGGACCAGTCCATTATGAATTTTGTTACAAGAAACAATCGATCAAACATACAACCAAACATTTGCATATATGACGTATTTATATGTATAGAGTGATACTAGGTGTAAACAAGCAACAGTCATAAGATGAAAGAAATACTAGTCAAACATTAGTAATCGTTTGCTATGTTTCATCTAAAGAAATAATCTAATAACAAGTTGAATTACCGAATATTCTACTATGGTAGAGTGGGGCAATGCAAGACTTAACACTCGAAGGATGGCACGCAGCCAACCAGCCAGCCACGTGTCTTCGTGTCTTCACGCGTTAAATGAAATTAGGTTCCTGAACAAATCCATGTTCCGATTTCTTCAGACATGCCTCGAATTTCCCAGACACCCAGCCAGCAACGTGATTCCTGTTTTCATACATTAACTGAAATTCGGTTTCTGAACAAATACAGTAATCTCTCGTTGTGACGGCACTCCTTCTAACGGCATTATTTAATGTCATGCCTGTTCTAACTCACGTTAGTTTTTATATTTTCGTTAGCATGATTAGAAAACATAAACCAAAACTGTCAACATTTCTTCAATCGGTCTGGTTGGCTATGTATCACGCGTACGGGCCGCACCAATGGAGCTAGATGGCTGAAAATTTCAACATTTACTCCTTATTATGTCTAGAGAAAACCTTTTTGTTTGTTTTGGGTTTTTTTTTTACCCCTCCCCAAAAAAAAACCCTATTGGGGGGGGGTTCAATTTGTAATGTAAGTTAATGCTAAATTGAACCTAGTTTTTTTGTGATCACTTCCCAACAGAAATTGAGAGTAGTAACTTATTCATTGATCACCCCTTTTTCAATTTTGTAATTGATCACCCCATCACTGTATGCTGCCAAAAGACAGTGTGACGCTTTCTATTGAGTGACTAACAAGACCTGTTACTTTTTTGGTTCATTCATTTTATTTGCAGACCTGTAACCCGTATCCCCTGCAGAGGGGTAGGACCCCCCCCCACCTTTTCTTTCACCAAAGTCGCAAGGGGGGGGGGGGTATACTGATTAGGCATTAAATAACCCATCAAGGGTTGATATACCGCTAAACAAATCAATCTGTAACCCGTATATGGGGCATTACATTCCCGCTATTACAGCACACTCTGGGATTTCAGAGTGCCGTTATAATGGGTGGATTTCATACAAAGTGTATTAATGAGAAACCAAAAAGTACAGACACAAATGACTTTTTATGACCCTTTCACAGAATAATGCCCCATATACGGGTTACAGATCTGCAAATGAAATGAATGAACCGCAAGTTGTTAAAATAATGCACGGACATCTTCATGTGCTGTTGCTGCAAACTAATCTCCGACAATAGTCTGGCGAGAATATAACAAGAAAAAAAACATTCTGTTCAAAACCTGTGACATTGTTTATAAAATGTTGACAGCATTTGTCAATATTTGTTTCTGTAATAAAACTATTTGTTTCCAATTGATTTTTTTCAAGTTAATCCACGTTAAAACGTCCGGAATAAAAAAAAAATAACCATTGCATAAAATATCGTTCAAAAATGCAATATAATTTATTGGAAAATGAAAAAATTATAAATATATCATCATCAGCCGGTATAAGTCCATTGCTGGACAAAGGCCTTTTCCGTCTCCTCCCATGACGACCTAGATTGTGCTAACCTCTGCCACGTCTTGCCGGCAAACCTTTCTATTTCATCACTCCATCTTGTATCTGGTCTTTTCCTACTGCGTTTACTGTCCCATGGGCACCAATCGGTTAGCCTTTTTATACATATACATTAATTATAAACACTGTATAGTCTGCTTTCTTTCTCCGTCTCTCTCTAGCTTCAATTTCTCCTTCCTCGCACTCTCCTCTCTCCCTTCTCTCCTCTCCCTTCTCTCCCTTCTCTCCTCTCTCCCCTCTCTCCCCTCTCTCTCTCCTCTCTCCCTCCTCTCTCTCCCCTCCCTGCCCACCCCCCCTCTCTCTCTCTCTGCCCACTCTCTGCACTCTCATATTCTTTTTTTATGAATGCTATTAACCAATTCAAATTTTCTCTGAACGAAAAACCTTTTACCTTTCCGAGAACTATCGACGTTCGTCGCAGTTAAAAACAAACGTGCCGTTGGTACACGTGTGTGAATAGTGCCGTTAGAACGAGAATTCCCTGTCATAAATTGCAAATGGTCGCCGTGAAATTCCCTGCCAAAATAATAGCAATAAATCTTCCACATTCTTTCCTCATAGTCTTTTCCTCGCATCCTTTTTCTCTTTCTTTCTTCTCCGCTTTCCACCTTGGCGCGTCTTTTCCTCTGATTTATGTAATAACTTCTTAACTACTCATAAATGCAGGTCTGGTTAGTCGCTCAATAGAAACCGTCACGTGCACAACGTCTTTTGGCAGCATGCCGTATTGAGTAAGTTACTTCTCTCTACTTTTGTTGGGCAGTGATCACTAAAAAAATCCGAATTTTCAACCAAAAAAAAACTAAGGGACCAATTTAGCATAAACTTACATTGCAAATTGGGGGGGGGGGTTAAAAAGTTTTTTTGTCGATATAATGAGTAAATGTTTAAATTTTCAGTCCACAAGCGCGATTGTGAGGCCTGTACGCGTGATACATACATATATAGCCAGCCAGCCAGACCAACTTGAATACCTAAGAAAGCTATGTTGACAGTTTTGGTTGAGAGTTTCTAATACTCCTAAATAGATAACAAAACACTATAAGTCGCCCACGCCAAGTTCAATGACACCGTGGAGGATTCATATCGGACACACAAGCAAATACAATGGCTGTTATTTGATTTGTCGGAGCCATTATTTTTCCCGGGCTCTTGAGGCGAAGGCGCGAATTTAGCAGCTCCAGCAGTGACGTCATTTTATGGAAATAGACGCTCCGAAAATGACTTTGGCGGGACATTGTTGTATCTGACCTTTTTTATTGGTTGGAAAATAGAAAGACTCTACTTCTCCTGGAGGAAGAGGAAGTGGTGGGAGGTTCTCCTTGGAGCAGGGTAAGTGAAGTACCAGATTAAGTATTAGGCTGAGTGGGCTTAAGCTCTATTCCCATTCCGTGACTTTGGCGGGACACTTTTTGTAGCTGTCTTTTTATTGGCTGCTGCTGAGCGGAGGAGTGGGATGATTTTGTTTGGTTCTTCTTTGGAGCTGGGTGAGTGGCAGTGGCAGTGGCGAATTGACCATTAGGCTGAGTAGGGTAAAAAATGATTTGAGTGTACACGTGATAATTTTGCATTGTGTAATTGTTTCATATAACTTTGATACATGTAGTGCATTCTACATAGTACAATGATTCAACGTGACTTAATTAATTCTGGGGAAGGGGGATAAGGTCGGGTGGAGCCTTACTAAAGCTCGGCCCAGGCACCCGGGGTAGACAAGATCCCACTCTAATTTCTATTCCGACTGAAGATGATTACTCCAACTTTGTATTATTATTATATGAAAAAAATTATTAAAATATTTTCTTTTTTTGTATAAATGTATTTATTAAAATTGAAATAAGCCTGTGCTTATCTGTATGATACATTTTCGTTAATAACTAAGATTTGTCAATTAAGCTCGGTCAGTAAGACAGCCCCTTCGAAATCGATTGGTCGTGAGTTCAAATCACAATAGGTGAATTGTGATTTTTACATTTTTACACCCTTAGTTTTGGTGAGGATTGTTCTTGTTACGGTAGGAAAACAAAGTAAACTACAGACTTTGTACTGGAATTTGACAATAATGCGTCACCCGGTGAGTGGGCGTGTATTTGTCTCAGTCACGGATGATGCTATAAAGAAATAACGGTGACCGGGGAAGCGAGGGGGGATACCTAATGCAGAAAAATGCGGTCACCAGAAATAATTAATAATTAAAAGAGGGTAAAATAAATTAGTAAAGCGCGCAGCAAGAAGGGTGGGTCAGTGGCCGAGCGGTTAGCATCACGGGAAATGGAATCGGCAATCTGCGTTCACTTCACACTAATGCCCACGTGAAAGGCATGAATCTATCTCTTGCCCAGATATGAGTAAATAGCGGGTGAAGTGAGCGACGCCGCTTCGGGTGCTTGTCACCTCTTAGTCAATTGTCACATATCGCAAACCTCGAAGAACTTCGAAGTCTAGCTGAGAGACAGAGGGGCGTGGAGAAAACTTGTAATATGTGACGCCCGGGAGCAGGAGACGGCTTCTCCGTAGCCAGCGGAAGGGAAATGTTTATTTTTGTTTTCCACACAGCAAGAAACAAAGGCTGATGGCAAGGTGTTAGGGGGGCAGAGAAGAGAAGATAAGAAGTTCAAAGAAAAAAAGAAAGTAACAAGCCTGGCTGCTGCAGGGTCAAACTCCACTCCTACTCCGACTGAAGATGATTACTACAACTTTTGTATATATAATAAATAAATTCGTAGATATAAGACTTGTCAGTTTAACTCAGTTGGTAAGAGAGTCTTCTAGCAATCACTAGGTCGTGATTCCAAATAAAGGTAGGGGAATTTTAATTCTATCTATCTATCTATTCATGAATATATTAATAGGCCTGTTTTCAACTGAAGGCTTAATACGTTTGTAGAGCGAATATTGTAGAATATTTTATTTGTTCATAACAATTGTTATTCTTTAATAGGCCTTATAATGTTTAGTCCAATTGATTGCACAAGTATTGAGGGTCCCGAGAAAGGGCGCTTTCTATAAATGTATTATTATTTTTTTCCTCTGACAACGCCTGGTATCCTTGCAAGTATCTTCTGAAAGGCAGTATCCCCCACTTTTTGAAAGTTCGCTTCAATACTTACGTCCCCACTGGACAAAAGCGCTTGAAAACATGTGCAATCAATTGTAGTAATAAATATAAGGCCTATTAAAGGAGAGTTAGAAGAAAGTGCAACAACAATAATATGTCCTTTGCTGAAAAGATATTCTTATGCCCAAAAGAAAACAAATAATGTAGTCTCTTAGTTTGACAAAGCTTCTGGTTTCAACAGTATTGGATGCCAGTAGATTTTTAGCCCTTTAAGTTTGGTTGTTTATCTGGGAAAAAAGCTAGTTTAATCCCAAATTGACCTTTGGTGACCTCCAATCTATCCCATCTTTTTCTGTTCAAGTTAACCCCGCGTACGACTGCATCTCCAAGAATGTAATTGTTTGGCTGAACAACTAATCATTAGGACCACAAACTAATTCTAGCTCCAGTGACCTCGGAGGCTGAATTTGACCTTACCATTTGAGAGGTCAAAAACATCTTCATATTTTATTCAAATGGTGTTGTAAACACGACGTTTCAGCCGATCCATTCTTCGGCCTTCTTCAGGTGTAAAATCCGAGTGTGATGGGTTAAACAGAAGTTATGTTTAAAGGTTGTAACCTTTCAAAGTTCAATCGTCCGTAGAACCATTTGAATATTAATGACACTTCTTAAAACTATAGAAAATATCTTCATACTTCATAGCAAACTCAATATCTCACTCCATTTTATTAGAAATTATTTCAATCGGCTAGAAATGGTACACTGTGCTCTTTGGTGACCTCGAATGACCTTCGAGGTCAACCTCACATAGCCTATGTGATAACTCGATGTCTTGTGAGTCTTGATACCAAAACGTAGGTCAATAGGTCCTTCTTTGGAGCGTGATAGTAGCACAGACACACAAACACAAGACTCCAATATTATATTCAAAGTAAAAATTTAAAAGAAATCTTTTTCTAGAGATGTTAACCCCCAACCCTTTCTTTGAAATTTACTGGGACAATTAAACTCGCTCTCTGTGTCTTTTACTTCTGCTCTCTTTCTCTCTCTCTCTCTCCTGTCTTTTTCTGTGAATGTGCTCTCCTTTCACGTGTCCGACACTGCTTGCTCCACACAAGCGCGGGGGGGGGGGGGCATGTATTGTATCGATCGCTTCTTTTCCAGTGTTTTTCAATGGACGCCTCCTCCTCCTCGCTATGAGGAGTTTGTTGAAATAGAATTCACCAAGACGAGGCGGACAAGAACCAAAAATAGCCACATTACGACCGACCTACTCCCACTCGACTCGCGCACGTCCCACTCACTCACTCACTCACTCAAGCTCGTTCGCTTTCTTTTCTTTTTGTTTTTACTCATCTCCCCCCCCCTCTCTCTTTCGCCCCCGTTTCTCTTTCTTTCTCTCTCTCCCGTCATCTGGATAGATAGAAGCCTATACAGATGTAGATACGTAGAGTTGCATGTAGAAAGAGAGACAGATGGGTCTCTATAGCGATGTAGGAAGAGGTGTGGTTTGTAGAGAGTGGGGGTAGAGGGTATATAGAAAGAGGAGTCGTAGAAAGCGAAAGGGAAATATATGTAGAGGGGCTTGTAGAGATAGAGGAGTCGTAGAAATCGAGAGATAGGTAGAGAGATCTATATATATATATGAGAGAGAAAGAGAGATAAAGGGCTTTTAGAGATGTAGAAAGTGGGGGTAGTTGGCCTAGAGAGAGAGAGAGAGAGACGTGGGGGTTAATTATGTAGGTTTTGAGACCGACCCCAGAAGGGAGGACAAATTGACGTCTGGCCCGACGGTGGACTCGAGTACACAAAAGCAATGTCTTCTCTATAAGTTTTGGTAGTTCGTGTGCGCCAACATTTTACGTGGTGCAAATTGTTTTTATATGACGAAAGTACGTGCGTACTGAGTCGGATTTCAAAATACCTTGAAAAACATTGACTAGTTAAGAGATTCAATTTGATAGGTGTAATTATAATATGAATGAATGACTTGGCTTCGTGAACAAAGATTTTTGTTGGGGTTTTTCCACAGCAGTACGACCATAGACGGGGGTGGGGCCTGTGTGCAAGGAATAACCACTCCAGCCCGAGCAATGACGTTGTAAGGTGAATTGCGTCTTGCCCACCCTTTTAAACCCAGGATTTTTTTCTTATGGACGAGTGATTCGAGTGACAATATAATAATAATATGCTTGTAATTTTAAGTATAATTCTTAATTACTACATTATTTCTGGTCTGTCCGTCCTCCATAGCTGCAGCAAGTGCGACACATTTTTCAAATGGTATTTGAATTGGAGAAATATAGAAGTATAATAGTAGTAGCTCTCGCCCTCAGTCTGTCTGCTTGTCTGTCTCTCTCGCCACTTTGTCCAGAGGTTGATATATCAATAATGTCAGTTAGGTCAGGATAAATTTAGAATTCTGTAAACAATTAGGCTTTTGTAGGTTCCGAATTACCCGATGGATCAGCTTTGTGTGTGTGTGTGTAAAATATCTGAGGAGATATGTATTTTGATGATGAATGGCTTTTGAGATATGTATTTTGATGATGAATGGCTTTTAATGTTTTAAATTTGAATTTATTCTTGTCGTCAGAACAAAACACTTTTTCGATTTTCTCAGCTTTTTTTCTTTCTAAATCTTCTATATTTTATGAGGATGCCTTCTTTTATTTGCCTCTCCCCCCCTTCTCTTTCCACACCCTTTCTTTCCAGTCTCTCTACACCCCTCTCTTTCCTTTCCCCACACCTTCTCCTTCTCCGTTCTGATTCCGATATTTATCTTTTTAGAATAACATCCCTGGACACAAAATATACAACTTGGAGAAGTGTGTGTGTCCGGAGGGGCGGGGGGGGGCTGTTGTGCTTTGGGGATATATCTTTCTGAATCTTAGTTGCCTACATATGGATTCTATTTCAAGCCAACGTGTTTAGACGAAAATGATGCCTAAATGTGTTTACGACAGGCGTTTAGTGGGTTTTGTTTAGTTTTTGGAACAAGGCCCCATTTTACGTATATTCGCATTACTCAAACTGATCTCTTGAACCGGCAAGGTTTTTGTTTCCAGTGTGTCAGGGGTCGGTAGCAGCAGCAGCCACAGCAGCATCATCATCAGCATCAGCAACCTTTTAACGTCTGTCGTTGGACATAGACCCTCCCCAAGATTCGCCAGATCTCTCTATCGCGGGCGTCGCGGCGCCAATATCTTCTGAACCTGTCTAAATCGTCGCGCCTTTTTTTATTTTCTGCCGGTCACAATTTCGCATATGATCTCTGGGGATCCATGTTGCGAGTTCTGATGTCCAGCGGTTCTAATGGATTCTATGAAATGTCTGTTTTTCTCTAATATACTGTGCTGACTTGTGGTCCCTCCATCTTAAGCATGATCATGTCAGCATATGTATGTGCGAAATTATTATTCCTGCACGATCAGTAAAATCTTAATTGAACATTCGTAGTATATAATTGCAATACCTTGAATTGTGCGGTTTTGATTAGAACATGTGTTGATGTAACTAAGTATAAGCTGAAAAAACACATATTAAATTATAACACCTTGAACAGTGTGGTTTTGAAGAGTGCAGAAAATCCTGGAACGAATTTACCAGCCTATTCAAGGTATATCTGTATTAGGACATTTTTCAAGACTAGGAAATAAATGTAACAAAGCCAAGCAATTTAGGAGCTTTATATAATGTCCAAGCGAGGATAAGAACGTCATCTAGTAATACGGATATAGTACTTTAAACGTCATTAAAGATGTGAAAAAGAGCCGCGTACCACACTTTGAGTAGCCCTGGCTTACAGAGCTGTTCCCAAGCGTGTATATAAAAATGTGTCGACTCCAACTTTTCAAGTCTAGGAGATAGACGCAATAAAGCCACGCCATTTAGGCGTTATTGGAGCTCTATATAGTTCCGCTATTGTCAAATAATACACAAAGCGTGGCCAAGAAGGTCATCTAGAAATATATATACTTTGAACGTCATTAAAGATGTGAAAAGTATCACTGGCTTACGGAGATTTCTGTTCCCAAGCGTAGATACGTGTATTATGTGGATTGTCACTCCCTACTGAAATTTTTTTTTTAAAGGTGGGTTTAGGTCATTCTATATCTCTAACACATTTCCATCTGCTGACCTTTTTGGGCATTTTTGTATCTAGGGGTCACTTAAAATGTATATAAGAATACATTGATTGTTGGCGTTACAAACATAAATTTCATTCCTATGGAAATCTTGATATTTCAATACCTAGAAATATGTTATAATGACAGAGGCTTGCAAAAAGATATGTTCTGAATACCTGCAATCCAAATATGATGTCAATTAAAGGTTATTAACGTCGATTATGGGGTAGAAATAATAAACATCCGCCAAATGCAAAAAAGTAAGCATATATACTGACGGTGCATCACCTACTCTATACCTTTATGACTCATGCTATTCACGGGGTACTAACAGAGAATAAACCTTTCTTTAGGCAGTTTGTGTAATCTTAGTCCAACTTACTTTAATATATCTGTGTTTGTATTGAAAGTTGAGGCTCACCGATAGTTATTCATCAACTTCTTCCTCTTCATCGGAATGTTTGACTGGTACTTGTATTGTTTGTTTATTGTTACAGAGAGAAATTCCTTGACACTTACAAAACATTGTACAAGCCAGATTGATTGATACATATCCACAGGCCCTGGTTTTGAATGGGGTTTCTGCAGCGCAAGAACAACAGACTACCATCATAATGCAATCTGGTGCAGGTTGTTATGATGCTGAGGGTGTGACAGGCTGGAGGGGCTTGGTTTCTTCATTCCTCTTCATACTCGATCTGCATTTGGGGGTTCATGACGGGTCATCCTCCAGATAAAACCCTGGAGATGGGCTCTCTTTACATTCTCTCTGAAGGCATCTGACATTGGCCGCAGGGAGCAGAGCGTTTGCATTATAATTACAGTCTTTTCCCCAGTCCTTACCATCCATGCCTTCACTCTAGCACAGGTCATAGATGTCACATCATCAATTCCATAGAAAGCACACATGAACTTCGTGGCTTGGCTTGCAACAGCTGCAGATAGATCACCAAACAAACTAAGGCTGCACTTAGCATCTTTAACAGCTTTCCACACTTCCCCTTACCCATTCCACGGTGCATTGGAACTGGGTCACATCCACTCACAGCATGAACTAGTAAGAGTTCGAGACATAGTTCTCCAAGGTTGTCTACTGTAGCTCCTAAGTCAATGGCGACTCTTCCTGGCATGTAGGAATTAATGTCATGTGGACAGCGAGGGGGATTGGCAGTAGTAGTGATGCCGCAGTATAATGTAGACATCAGTGTCATTTGTAACAAGTCCGACATGCTCCCCCTCCTCAGTTGCTGCATAGATAGCAGGTGTCACTACAATTTCATCTGCCTCCTCACGGGTAGTCTTTAGATCCTGTCTTGATATGGTGATCCAACCTGCTGATATCTCAGTGGGGGTAGAGCCCTGGCCAGTCACAACTAGTTTGCTCTGTTATATTTCAGGAACTGTGGCTTCAGTTCTTATTATCTGGGATGTTGAGAACTTGATGGGGAAGTGGAGAGTTGGAAGACAGTTGGAACTCCTTGCAGACATCAGACCCTCTAGCCTTGCGAGCAGAACACTTTGTGATAAACCCAATGTACCTACCAATCACAAGATAAACATCTCCAATTCTGAATCTTCACCGCAAATACTGCTTGAAGGACCCCACATAGACAATGACTAGATTGGTTGGTTTGACTTGATGATAGCCATGGGTCAACCCATAGGATTGCATCTGAAATAGTACGGTCTATCTGGTCAGAATCCTTCACGGACATTTCAACCCTCGTTTTCTTCATTAAAGACGTTTTGGACTTGCAGATCCCCATTTCTCCATAATCATTAAACAGAGCATTACACGGGATGGGTGCTAGCTCATAGGAGAGAACACCTTTTGAAATCAACATTTCTAGAGGTGGCCTGTAATCCATAAGATAAGTTCTGTGTCATACCGTAACTCCCTTTCTCATCTCACAGCCATGGACGCATCTCTCTTTTCCATAGTATTCCAGTATCCCCGAGGTAACGACATTCAAATTCACTGACCTGCCTCTCAGCAATGCCGAAAGCGGAGCAAGAGAATCATTGGCGACGGTAACAAGCTGCTCTGCATGTACATCGGGATCAAGAGAGTGGATACACATAGCAATCTTCTTTCTGATTCCATATCTCTTTCTTGTCACTCTCCATAATCTCCTCCTCCTTGTGAATCTTCTGGAATCTGTCATCATCTCTGTCACCTCTGTCACCTCAGCCAATTCCACCATTAGTTGAATGCACACATGACGGCTGAGAGGGCATGTTTTCAGGGTTTCTTGTTTGAGTGTGACTCCAACAATTCCAACCCGGCCAAGCCCATATTTCATGCGGGTAGACTCCATAAACATGTCACTGGAGATGCCGTTCCATATGCCCTCCATATGCAACATGACATGTTTTCCATTTATGAAATGAACAAGGAATTCTGGTGGTAGCCTCTCAATCGTTCTCAGGTAGACCAAAAGATTCTCTGGCATAGTTTGAGTGCCTGCTGCAAAAAAGTACACCATCATTGCTTTCACACCACTGCACATGCAGGGGCCAATCTTCCCCTCTCTGCTCAGCCAAATGCCATCATGATGAACGGGATACGGACAATAACCCCGCGGACAATAAAACCTGATAAAAAATGTTCGTGTAAAAAACACAAATACACGTTAATCAAATTATAAGTTCTGCCAAAAGTCTACCTAATAAAAATATTTGTGTAAAAAACACAAATATTCATTAATTAAATTATGTTTTGATGGGCACTTTTCTTCCCTTGATAAATTCGTGATTGGCCAACATTTTAAACAAATCCAGAAAACAAACTTATAAAATAAAATAAATAATATAATTCAAAGAAAGGGGAATAGATGAATTATAATATCTTTTGTTAAGGTGATGGTCCAAAACAAATTCTATTCTGGGTTATTGTCCGCGGGGTTATTGTCATGGACCCATGATGAACATAGGCTTTATGGTGCAATCAAACCAAAGCCTACATGTACGGCTTTTCTTTTCTCTGTTCTCCGAATTCTCCATGAGTGTGTGTATATGTATATGTATATGTACATGTGTGTATGTATAATGAAGAATGTTTCTTTCTTTGTTTCTAAATATTTCTTTATAAACTCTTAAATGGTTGACCCTACGAGCTGCAATTTGTGTACAATGGTAACTTGACCCTAGGATGAAAATAGGATAGGTGGTGCTGACCTCTGGTGACCTTTTAAGGGAAGGTCAATTATGGCAGGCATTTTTAGATCTAACGGAGACGTCTGCACCCTACGGCCTGTAAATTTGTGTACACTTGTAACCCCAGGATGAATATAGGACAGGTTAATTTAGGGTCAGGTCAATGTTGGCATTTTCAAATCTAACAGAGACGGCAGCACCCTGCGGGCTGCAATTCTGTGTGCAAAGCTAAATTGACCGCACGATGAATATAGGATATGTGATGCTGACCTCTAACGGTCAATTTTAGATCAAGTCAATTTTGGCATTTTCTAAAAAAGATCGAGTTTGGTATTTCCAAATCTAACGAAGACGGCTGCACCATACGGGCTGACATTTTGTGTACCAGGGTAACTTGGCCTCTGGATTAACATAACAATACATTTAGTTCACTAATGGATTAGAATACTTCTAGGTTTTATCAAATATCTGGATTTTGGGTCAGTATTGCCTTATATAGTTAAAAGATTTGCTCATCACATCTTCGTAACCGAGATATATGCTCACATATACCTCCAGTACTTAGAATTGCCCAATGCTGACAGCTGGTCAGCAAGTGGTTTTATGAAGCTAGGTATATAGACAATATTTGGTGCCAATAAAAAAAAATACCCTTATGCAAGGTTCAGCCAAAAACGTCCCTTTGTCTGCCGGACTATATCTGATACCTGATGAATGACCCACCATGAAATATGGCCATGAGTCGTGTGCCGTTTTGGGTGGGTAAGCGAATCCCCTCCCCTCCCCAACCATGTGCCCCATTTTTCCAAGTGGGGAGGTGGGGAGAGGCAAATAAACAATCCCGTCATTCTCTAAATAGGTCACTCCCTTCTGGTTTTATTTATCGCTTCTACCGCAAGACTGCAACCTGATCCCTTGTATCCGTGTCCGCGTCGGTGACTGTCTGCCTTGGACTGCGGTTTTCACTATCGAGTGAAAGTGGCCAACCAAGTGATTCATCGTGGCACTGGAGCAGTGATGGATCAACTATTAGTCTGAGTATGCTTAAGCCTAGAGGCCCGGAAGGGAGAGGGTCCCGGAAGCAAAAACAAAATGGTGTACACGTGAGTATTTTGTATGATATTTCGGCGCTTTTACATATAAATATTTTTTTAAATTTTAATTTTTTTAATTTCTGGAATATTAGAAATACTATTTTGTTTTCTAAATTAGCCTCCAAAGTAATGCTTTTGAGACTTCGTGAGGCAGCATGTTGCTCATTCTACATGGTATACAAGGATATAGATTATTTAACGTGACTTTTCTTCTATTCAACGAAGCATCGGGCGGGCGGAAAGGTCAGGAGGGAACCTTACTCACCAGCTCAGGCTGGTGGGGGCGTCCGGATGGTAGCTAATCTGTCACTGACTCACCGTGGCACTGGGGATCCATCCTCTCGACAACCAATCCCACATCCTAATTGGATTTGAAAGGGAAAAGCATCTGCCTTTCTTCGGGCGTTGAAGACATTGTGCAGGATATGGATGGATAGATAGATAGATAGATATATCCACGGCCGGTCTATGATGATTGATAGTTCCGTCCGTCCCACATTCTCCCCCGCCCTCATTCAACCCTGTCTTTCTTTGCCTATCACTCTCTTTCTCCCCTTCTCTCTCTCTTTCTCCCCTTCTTTCACCCCTTCTCTCTCTCCTTCACCCTTCTCTCTCTCCTTCACCCTTCTCTCTCCCTTTCTCCCCTTCTCTCTCTCCTTCACCCATTCTCTCTCTCTCATTCTCTCTCTCTCTCATTCTCTCTCTCTCTTTACCACTCCTCTCTCTCCCCCTCTCACTCTCTATTTCTTTCTTTCTTTATCTCCCCCTCCCCTCCTCTCCAGAATTCGTGACCGGAATGTGTGAGCATGGAACTCACACATTTATGTATTCCATTCGTGTAAAATATTAACCCTAACCCCCCGGCAGCACGTCTACTAAAATTGGAAACAATGCAGAGAAGGTTGGTATGGCACCCCTCCGACCACCCCGTGCAAGGATGACACGCAAATTAGTGAAGCGTTCCGTATTTATGGAAAGGTGCGAGTGGCCGAGCAGTTAGGGATTGGCGAGCCGGGTTCAAACTCCGGCTGAGACAGTTTGTATTCACTTCGCACTAAGAGAGAGATAAAAGGCATGAATCCAATTTCATGTTATGGATCAGTGTGGCAGGGTAAGGCCAGTACACCCCCCCCACACACACACATACGTTTGGGAAGGCCTATGTCCAACAAGGGACCTTAGATGGTGATAATAAAAATCAAAAGCTGATTCTATTCACGCACACACAGCCGAGCCTCACAAACATTAGTACGAGTATTGATATAGTATTCAAATGGTTCTTCGGACGATTGAACTCCTTCTTGTTGTTTGTGTTGTTTCGGCCGATCCATTCTTCGGCCGTAAAATCCGAGTGTGATGGGATAAGTAGAAGTTATGTTTTTAAAGAGGGTAACCCTTATAGCACATGGCACGGGTGTTTCTGTGTTTTTGTCTTGTCGGGATTAGGAGGTATTTTGATGCAATAATGATAGAGAGAAGTACTGGTATCCCCCACTTTTCGAACGTTCGATTACCCCACTTTTTCGCTTTTACGAAAAAAGGCGCAAAGTGAAAATAGTGTACAGCGTTTGTTTTGCAGCTAGAGGCAGCGCACACCCTCTTCCGCTCGATCCTACACACCCAGACTACTGTAACTTAAACTATCCCAACCTCCGATGACGCAGTCTAACATACCATCATCATCATTTCTTTAGTCATGACAAAAACCCAGTATGAAGACAATTCTTTTATTTTTAGATGCGTTAAGCTTCTCCAGCAGCAATTGCTGTCACTGACTATCTGACAAGTCGACATATCGTAAATTTTTAATGACGTAATACAAGAATATTTGTTTGTTCTTTATTTAAAATCAATTCTCGAAATCAACCTGTGACGTAAGGTAGAGTTCGTTTTTTTAAGAAGCTAAAACATTTTTTAACATATCTTATATCGCGGTGTTTATTTTTTAATATATATTATATCGTGGTGTTTTTTAACATATATTATAATGCGGTGTTTAATTTTAAACATCTCATATCGCGGTGTTTATTTTCTAACATATCTCATATATAACTCTGATAATACTGAATTGATCTCCTCTTTATCTTGTCAAGGTGTTGCCTCTAAGAAAATGTTCCAGTGATCTGATTAAATGTAAAGCAGGAGGTGTTCAGCCAGTTGAGTTAGGAGGATGCAGTAAAATATCCCAACGCCAGCATTTGATCTTCTGAGTTTATTTCACTGAGTGTCGGCTTGTATGATCTTGAAAATGACACTTTTAATTGACCAACTCAGGATAGTTTTAGCGGGGTCAATGAATATCTTTTCCCCTCACCCTACCATAATGTACCATGATGCATCCGTGTGGTGCACCGCCAAGATACCGTTGTGGAAACTCCGGTACTTGACGAGACTTCAGTCGTTGGTTTTTCGGGTCACAGCTGAAAATGGAAAGGCGGGTAATCTCGAAAGATAAAGAGGCAATGTGAAAAATTGGTTTATTTGCAGTTTTTAGAAACTGGCCGATAAAATGAGAAGACACAAAGCGAATTACTATTTTCTACATCTACCCCTCGCACACCACCACCCATTCTATCTTCGGTCACCTCTCCTCATCGTTCCGTGGTCAACTCCCGCTGATCGTAGTAGTCAAACGCCTTGTCCTAAACATTCCACGTCTACTCTGTCCGGCTTCCCTCTACTGATTGATTTCCCTCCAAAATCCAAAGGCATCCCTTTTCTTCTGCTCAGCCAATATCCCAATCCCCTGGTGACCTACTTCCCGGGGAACCTTTCTAAGCCCAAAATTATCTGGGCCACTTGTTCTTTCTATACTACGATGCCTAAAATGCTCTATCACTATTAGCCACCCCAACACTTCGCTACACTAACCCAAAATTATTTAATTACTCACCACAAACATCTGGACAAAAGCTTTTTAAAAATACATTTTCTTGCTTCTTGTTGCTTCTCGTATTTTACAGGGACCGTTTTTGCGTAAATTTTCATTTTCACTCATTGTTGACAATACAGATCTGTGATTGTCTTGCCTTATTCAAAGAGACCATTGCCCACCGTTCTAGAAAATCCCATTGAGAACTTTCGGAGATATTGTGTGCACAGACGGACAGACATGAGTGAATACATATACCTCTTCCAACTTAGTTGACAAATACATAAATCCGATGTTGCTAATATAAATCTATATACTAATATCTTATAATAATCAACGTCCATCTGTCACAGTATAAAATAGGAATTTCACGTTGAAAGGGGTGGGGGTAGAGGAGAGGTTCTGAGAATGGAATCACATCACAAATAAACATAAAACCTGGTAGGAGTGAAACACAAAGATATTCACAAAAGGAGGACGGCTGAACTCGGTCGTCGAGAAAAGAAGGAAGACGAGAAAGTCAAATGAGGTGGAATTGAACTTACTTTTGAGTGTCTGTGAGCAGAAGATTTGGTTAATTGTCGGGGACAGCCGCTTCAGGCAATTCGCATAAGTTGTTTCAGATACTCCAGTGCTTTAGATTTCCACCCCTAG
>VCCN01004987.1:1185737-1208973 GCA_006491835.1 Architeuthis dux | reverse complement strand
AAAAAAAAAAACAACCTATATTGCAAAAGAATTTCACTTTTGAATGCTTGTAAATTTTATACAAAAGTTAAAATTCGTCAAAGTATCTTGGAAGCAAATATGAAAATTGTTGTTGACAGAATAATAAAAATATTTTCTCTCTTGTAAAAAGATATTCAAAGATGAAAAACTTCTTTTGCCAATGACACGAAAGATATACAGTCACCAAATGAAAGAGAAAACCAAAGACGTACAGATTGGATCTCAAAAGAAGCGCAGAGAAATCCTAGTAGAATTACTTCAAATGGACTAATGACATGCTAACATGAGTTATCTACCCCATGGCAGCAGGCAGGTTATAGTTAATATTTTCATAAAGAGATATTTTCCCAATAATCAATATTCTTCATTATTTTATGAACAAAAGCTAAATTGAAAGACTATGAAGATTAAACAATAAAATGTTAAAAGAAACCTAATCAATTTTTAACTATCAGGATATTAGATATTAATGTTGATTAATTCTTTTTTAATTAACAAAAGAAAAACATTAATTCATATTAAAGAAAAGACCTATAAAAGATTCAGGTATATAAAGAGTTTTGGGAAACAGGAACGGAAGCGACTTTCTCTGCCTAGTTCTAGAAGTACATACTTCTTATGGTATGTATTAAGTTTTCATACTAATATCTGGTGACTTCCACTAGAGATCAAATGATAGTAAGTTTCAATATTCTTGATGATTTTAGTAATGCTGTTGTCTGGATGATTTCAATTTTTGTTTACAAGGCTCTTTCGGGCTGTTTCAAGATGTTTTTGTAATTGTCACTTTCATATTACACCTTTTCTTTTTCAGTTCTTTGGCAAAGCCTCTATATTTATCCAGATTTTCACTCATTATTTTCTATGGATATAATATTAGACTACTAAGAATGTCACTTCCATTCAAAATGTTTTGAAGATGATTTGAATAAACACCAAAATATTTATCCCCTTCAGATTTGTTAAAAAAAAATTTTAAAAAACATTTTCCAGTTATTTCTGGTTCGGAGTTTGAGGAGTTACTTATCTATGCCCAGTACCAGATTAAGGCATGGGTCTCTGCCGATTATTTCAATTTTGAATGCTAAATGAATACTAATTATTATTTTTAAAAAGGGTTCAATTAATATATATATAACTTTATTGTGCACGTTCACACACACACCCACCCACTCCTGGTTTGTCTTATATATGTGTGTGTATGTATGTATGAGATCATTATTGTTTCTTATTCCTACATTAATTATTTTGTGTAATGCGGACTGCAGTTTCGAACAGGTTTCATTATCAACACATATTTGGGAAGATATATATTCTACTATAGCCAAAAGAAATACTACACTGCGTTACAGGTATGACGGATTTTTAATGTCCAAGAACAACTAAAACAGACTTGATTTCATGGCAATTGACAAAACAATGTTCTCAAGAACTTACAATTTACTAATGTTTTGGAGAAATTTGTTTCCAGGAAATTACACAAAGCCAATGTTTGAATTTTAATTGTTGTTAGCCTTGTGAAAATACATTTTATTCAACTTTTTTTTTGTTGAAAATATTACTAAATTGTTTAAAGAATGAGTTTCTTGGGAACCCTCAAGATGTAAACTTCAAATCAAAGACAGTGAAGTAATTTTGTAAAATGAACTAAACTAATGGCGGCACATTCAAAACATGCCGGATCATAGGAGTTGCCACATTACTGAGGGTCAGTAGTAGTGATTTTATAAATATTTGAATGTTTATTCATATGTTCTTATTATTTTAGGATGATATGAGTGAGAACAAGACGAGCCTTTTGTCACCAGCTTAAAAAGTAAACATTTTATTTTTCCTGGAGGAGAGAAAAGGTGACAGGAAAGGACCGAAAAATGAATACCATTCATGCGGAGGTTAAGTATCAACTAACGCCAGATTACTTACCACCAAAGCTGATTACCATGAATAAAGATCCATGTCTGGATCTTCATCATCCTGACAGACAAGGAAAAAGAAACAAAGTTACAGAGATTTGCCTTTGACAGGTAGGTTTTTAAGATCCAGAAGATTTCTTTCAAGGGAGATAATCCAACCATTGGTTCATTTTTAGACTGGTTTCCTTGTAATCAGTAAACTATCTGGACTTGCTCGATTCTGAACGTGGGACGCATGCCCCACAAGGGGGCAATTTAGAATTTGGGTGTGATGAGTGGAAAGTGTTCTGTGGCTCAAAACGGAGTCATACAAAAACAGATGAAACCGATTGGATGTCACAAAACAAGGAGACTTACAACTGAATTTAACTAAATTAGAGCCTGAAACCAAGACCATATGTAGTAAATATCAGGTTCAAGGGTTTCACTAGTTTATCAAACTTGATTTGAATGTTTTATTTTCAGAGGATATTAGGAATTTGGGTGTTAAGAGGGAAGAGAGTTCAGCTTACTAATGAAGCTAACTAAATAAAACCCTGAAATCAAGACCATTTGTAGTAAATATCAGGCTCAAGGGTCTTACTAGATTACCAAACTTGAAATTTTGAATGTTTTTAGAAGATATTGTAAATTCAAAGTGGTATTATTATAGCATGTCAAATTTAATAACAAATTTTAGAACTTGATTAAAACAGTTATTCTTGTTATTTCTCATCAATTTAAATTTCTTTTCTGTAAATTTTGGTATATTTCTAAAGTTAACATTATATTATTTCACATTTTCAACACAAAACGAGAATATCAGATTTTTTTTAGCTGTCGAGATGGAGCAAAAATGGTCAAGAAGAACTGATTTGGACTGATTTCCTTTCCAAACTAATCCGATAGTGTAAGGTACATTTTTTGTTTTCTAACAATCTCTCCCTTTCTTGTATAGAGGAAGAAGCCATTTAGTATAATCATGGATAATGTTATTAAATAGTTATTAACATCAAAATCAATCAGTCCAAAAAGATTTATTTAAAATGAATTAAAAATTCATATCAATATTTTATAATGTAAAGTTGTTTATAACAATTAATTTAATAAACAATGAATGTAAATTGTTCCAATTTTTATATTCTTTGTTTAATGTTATCAGCCGGTTATTATTATCTAAAAAGATCCTGTTCCAAAGTGATCACAATGAGCAGCTTCCTCTGTATTTATAATACACAGCCTTTCTTTCCTCATCAATAACATGTAACACTGAATGTTCAGTGTTTTTATAATCAAATGTTAGACATAAGAGTATTAGATAGAGTTTCTCTTGCATAGAATCCACAACAATGTTTATAAGAAGAGCAGCCTGATCAACCTTCCTTTCATTTGTAGATGGAATCAGGTGAGGTTGCTCGTAACAAGGAAGGTCATCCTATATCATATTACATACCCAATGCAAGTCAAATTTGGTTCTGGGTGCAATGCCCTTCTCCTTGCATCATTTTAACATAGGGTCTGCCTGGCAGCGTGAAAATTGCAAACCCATGCAGACCCCGTGTTAAAAACTATGCAAACCCCATGTTTAAAAAAATCATCGAACCAAAGCAAGACAATTCATGTATGCATTCCGAAAAAATGGTGGAAAGTAAGTGCCAAGTGTAACATTATAGTTACATTGTTACCACTTCATAAAACCTTAAAAGAATTTTTCTTCTAAAAACTAACAAATTTCTGGATGGTTCGAAAGACCTAATAGATTGAAAGCACCTAAAATTGAAAGAAAATTTATTCTAGGAGAACTGTGTTGCACCCAAAACCGAATGTTTACCCACATTTAACAAAAAGAAAAAGGTTTGGTCTATTTACGTCTTCAACTGCTTTTTTGAGATGGATGGCTTGTAGTGTATCGTGGCCTGTGATCTGATGTCGCAGTTGATGGACTTCATTCGAGATGTCCTTCCATCCAGGATGGTGACATATAGGGGGAGGTGATGAAGGAACACGGTCATAAGATGAGGATTCAACAATATCGTTGTTGATGTGAAACAAATACAATTGCTCTTTGAGGATTTCTACCATCTAAAAACAGAAGAAAAAAAAAACACAATGAAAGAAATATTCTTGACTGAATATTGGAGCCAATACTAAATAGGAGGGAAAAGGAAAAGAGATATACAGAGACTGAGCACAGAATGGTAACAAAAGAATGCAAAAAAGATGGTGATTTGCAACTTAATAATGATGTGTGGTCAGCGTTCAGAGTAGTCTCCATTATTTATTTGCAAATGTGTAAAAAGTGTGTCACACACCCCTTTTACACATTTGCAAATAAATAAGGGAGACTACTCTATAATTAGAATTTAAAAGTTATCTACCTTGATAAATTGGTCATAATATAGATAAGGATGAGTGTGAACATTGACCCCACACCATTATTAAGTTAATAATAACTCATTCTGGTCACATCAGATTGCTCTGATTTTCTCTCAAAGGGTCACCCAACAGGTTGCAGGGTTGTTTATTAATATAGATAGCTATGGACAGTTACATATTTTTGTGGGTAACTCCATTGTTTGAATGATTAGTTAGATCTCTCTGCACATTCAGCAAACGTGACAAAAAACACCTCCGCAAGATTTGGGAGACAAAAAAAAAAAAAAAAGCAACAAAAACAAACAAGTGGACATCATTAATCAAAGTTAATCTAAGCAGCAGAAACAAAATGACACTTCTCTTTCTGAGTCATTTTGCCACTCATGAAAGGAAACGCACATTTTTTATGGTAGCACAACAATGATAATTATTTGCCAAATGTGTGTCTGTCACTGCCAGACCTGGGGAGGCATTAACGCAATATAAAGCGCTGAAGGCCCTTTGAAAAATTATGCCAGAAGATCTCACAAAATTTGAAAACAAATATGCCTTTTAAATTTTTTGAGGCCCCTGCAGATTGTAGCTTATTAAAAAGCGTCAACTAAAACTGTCACCAAAACTGTCAAAATAGGTTTCTTCAGTTTTCAAGTTGGTCTGGCTGGCTGGCTAGCTATGTATATATCACATGTACATGCTGCATGTCTAAAAAAACGTTGTTTCTTGATTTTTGAAAATTCCTGCTAAATCAGTTTTTAGTGGGGGGTTCAATTTGCAATGTAAGTTTATGCTAAATTGGTCCCTTAGTTTGTGTCCAGCAGCATTAAAGTTTTGTTTTTTTTAAAATTCAGACTTTTTTTTATCACTAAACAAAAGGCGTGAGAAGTAACTTATCCATTGATCAACCCTTTTACCAATTTTTTTAATTGATCACCCCCAACACAGGATGCTGCCAAAAGACGTTGGTCATGTGACGGTTTCTATTGCGTGACTAATTTAGCTTATGTCTAAATCCAGTTCTGTTGTCAGTACAGATAAAAAGTATCTGACATTAACCCATTGACTGTGAATGACAGGAATTTCCGTCATTACAGTTTTATGGCTAACTCAATTCTCTCTGAGTCAGAGCTTTTATCTTGCAATGGATAACTATTACTCTTCACTACCTTCCGCAGTTAATGGGTTAATAAGTACAAGACTGATGACTGGCAAATAAAGTCTTTGTCCTCGATACACTTTGGACACCAGAAACTTTCCAATAAACTGCTTGGATTAAGCAGTCATCTTTCTTGTTAACAGCAAATACAATGAATTTTACAAAAAGATGTTAATTACACATACATTTTTAACTTTACAAAAGATGTTGAAAGTGATTTCCTTTAAACTTGATGGAAGTTTCTACCAGATTCATTACATAAACGTTTCATAGCATTTAAAAATAACTTAGCTGACACAACACAAAGGAATGGCTGCTCACATGAGGCTAGCACATGATGCAATCATTTCAAGTGCTAAAAACTGTTGTCTTGGAGTACAGTGTGGCCATATGACTAATATTGTAGCATAAAATTTACATGCACATAAATTCTACCCTCTTATCGTTAGGGTTGTGTCCTTTATGAAACAGCCTGTATAAATATTAAACACAAGACACATGCCAATGCTGATTGCTATGTAGGACAAAAAAAAAGTTAATTTATAAACATGAAACTCCTCCCTCTGAAATAATATCCCAAACAGAAGAATGTCCGGATTTAGAGTAGAGTGGACAAAGGTGCAATCAACCATAAAACGACTCACATCGCTAAAGCTGAGAATTAATTATATAGGGGGACACACACACACACACATAATTCAGATATTATAACCATTGATTAAGACCAGTGGTTCGTAAACTTTTTTGCTCCATGCACCCCCTCGACTGCTCAAAATATTTTATGCCCCCCCCCCCTTACTATAAAAAAGGAATTTAATTATATATCATGTGGCAAAAAGAACCACATCTCATATACTTTTGTAAATGTATAATTAAATTCTTTCTTGGCCTTCAGTCAAACCTGGTGCTTTCAGGCTTTGATAAATTCTCTCTTACTATAAGAAGATAAGCATTAGTTACAATGGAATCTATGGTCAAATTAGTAATTAATAGTATTGTATAATTGAGAATTAATAGTATCGCATAATTGAGAATTAATAGCATTGTATAATTGAGAATTATATCGTGTAATTGAGAATTAATAATATTGTGTAATTGAGAATTAATCAGTTAAGCCTTAATACTACTAAGTTTTGAGCCACAGAATGCTTTTTGCTCTTCACACCTGAATTCAAAATCCCCCCCTCCTGCATATATTCAAATTGCCCCCTTGTGGGGCATGCACTTCTCATTCAGAATCATGGGTCGAGACAAAAGCAATAACAGTTTCAAACGGTCAATATTTAAAAATAAAAAATAATGTCCACTTACTGATTGGATGACATCAAGTGTTGTGAGTGTGGTCAGTTCACATTCTCCTCTTCGAATGAGTCGTTGTCGGTCAGCTAACAACCGTTCAAGGTGCACAACTTCCAGGCTGATGTCCGTCCACAATTCATACAACTCATCCATCAGCAACCTGCAGACAAAAATTGCATTTATTTGCTTGAAATTATTTAGATCAATGGTTCTCAAACTGTTCCCCCCCACCCGCAGTCCAAATAATGTTCTCAAAAAATAAAGAGTTTTTTTTTTATTAGGTGATTATAGTAAAAATAAGACATCAAAAGATTTTCAGAACCTACACTTTACTTGGTCCACAGACCACATTTTGACAATCTCAGATTTAGATGGAGCAGTTCCACTATTATTATGACTAGTTTTACTCCATCTTATTGTTGCATTAATCTCAACACTCTTGATCGATACACTCTTCATTATTACTATTTTCTCATTAGTTTTACTTCATCTTATTATTGCTGCTTTTTTGATGAAGCATTTTTACTATTATTATTTTGTAACTAACTTTACTCCATCTTATTGCTACAAATTAAAATTTAATAAGATAGTTGCTTATTAATTAAAATTAAAGTCAACATATGAAGGCTAATTTATGAGGGTAGATCAATAAGTCACTCAATAGAAACTGTCATATGACCAATGTCTTTTGGCAGCATACTGTGTTGGGGTGATCAATTAAAAAATTGGAAAATGGGGAGATCAATGAATAAGTTACTTCTCTCGCATTTTGTTTGGCAGTGATCACTAAAGAAGTCTGAATTTTCAAAACAAGTGTGAATGCTGCCAGACAAAAACTAAGGAATCAATTTAGCATAAACTTACATTGCAAATTGACCCTCCACTAAAAACCTATTTATGAGAGGAGATTTTCTAGGAGTAAATGTTTAAATTTACAGCCCTCTAGCTGCGGCCTGTACATGCGATAGATACATAGCCAGCCAGACCAATTTAAAAGCTGAAGAAACCTATGTTGACAATTTTGGTTGACGGTTGCTAATATGGTAACATTTAATCAGAAAGCAATTAGTAAATGTTTATTAAATAAAGACTCCATTCACAACAGCAAAGCAATAATATTTATATATACACTTACATATCTTTCTATATAAAAAAAAAGTTATACAAACAATTATATTAAAATGACAATTTGGAAAAGCCGAAGATGTTACAAATGAAAACTCTTTATTCAATTTGACATGTTTCATTAGATGAGCTAACTTCTTCCGAAATAAGCAAAGTATACAAAAAGGTATCTTTATAAATGCTCCAAACAGCTGTTGGTATAATGTCCGCGTTTCGGTGGCTGTTGTGCATTAATTAACTGTAATGAATTTATAAGCGTCCGGCTTAGATTGGGGCTGTGTCTTTGATTTCAGCTGGTGTGTCTCTATTAAAGTGTGTGATGTGTTATTAATTGGTTGTGATAAATCTTTGTAACAACTTTTCTGAATTGTCTTTTTAATATAATAGCGTCAGATTAGTTCTAATCCACGTCCATACACAATCAATTATGTATATTAAATATATAGACTTACGTATCTTCTTCTGAGAGCAATCCACCTGTTCGATTAAACTCAGTAAGGAAAGCACTCTCCATCACCTGGAGATCAGATTTGTATCGTTGGACAGCGTACTGCATCAATTGGTTCTCCTCTTGAAGATGCTGGAAAAGAAATAAATGAATTTAAAATAAAAAGCCGGTGAAATATCACTAGATGTCGATATATATCGCTACATGATAAATTATTGTGTTTTTATTCTCATACACATGGCACATTAACCAAAGTGTACATTATACAGTTATTTCAGAGATTGTCCATGATGCTGCCTTTTATCATTATTTATTTTGAAAATTTAACATTACTAGATTTATCATGAATAGTTGAAAAAGTGTGCTAGAGCGAATCAGGGTTGCCAGACGACTTAGAAAGAATACAACAAAGTTGGAATAATAATTGATCTTAGTTCTCCTTGCACAGTAAAATCTGTCTTTTATCATTATTCATTTCGGAAATTTAACATTACTAAATTTATTACAAAAAATATTTGAAAAAGAGCGCTGTAGTGAATCAGTGAAACGGGGCAACACTAAGCAGGATATTACTGTACGATTATGGTATGCCAGTTATTTAGTGTTATTTGCAATTATAAAGAAAAAAACAATATGATCGTTACTTCAAAATATTGTAAGTCAGGGTAAAAAAAGTAAGTAAAGCGTCCGTCTCTTAAGAGACAACTCCCAGTGGAGTATGAACAGCCGATGACGAAGACCCGGTTTCCTTTGCATGTGGCAGCTTAGTGATCCTTCCAAGTTTCAAGTCGGGTCGAGACCAGGACTTTATTCTTACAAGTTTTTATAACCATCCCCTTGGCAGGATGCAAGTCCACCGAAGGAATACCTCCACCCTAATCACACTGCTTAGAGTGTACTCAATTAGCTGCTGAGTGCACAGGGAAATTTGTCCTAATGAAGAGTTTTCCACACTCTTCACTCATACTGGGAATCGAACCCAGGACTAGTAAATATCTCCATATATACTAACAATGTGGGCCTACTATGAAGATAGTCCCACTAGTATGAATGCAGATACAAAAGTATGGGTGTCTACAGTAATGCAATGCTATGGGTAGTAAGTTCCTATTAGTCCAAATCACAAGTGTAATGTGTTTGATCCGCACTAAGTGCCCCACTACTGTAGCCTTGTGCCAGACTAGCCCAGAGGAAAAGATTGTAATGATTATTAGAAATTAAATTTAAAACTTAAAAAACAAATTAGCCGTGCAGTATATAAACAGACAGAATTCTCTTGCTTTTGTTAAGGGAGGTACAGGAACACCTCCGATTCTCTGGCAGCAACTAATTTAATCCAGACAAAATCATGAGTGCACACTGGAATTTCTTGCAGCGCTCACACTAATTCACTGAGTGGCAATAGGTAGTGTCTTAATTATTTATACTGCAGTGGTTGTTACTGCTCCATTGATTTTGTAGAATTACTAGTCTAATTTGTTTAAATTTACCCCTAGTAATGACTTCCAGGGAAAGTGCAGGAAGTATCAGTGGTGATGTAAAGTGCAAACACAAGTCTATATCGATGCATGAAAAGGTAGTAGTGTTGAGAAAACTTGACTGAAGTGTTTCTGTATAGAAGTTGTGCGTGACATATGCTATTGGCTCAGCAACTGTATATGATATTGGTATTTGTTTAATTAATATACCTGTATCGGTTTCATTTATATTAATAAATTATATTAATGTATAGCATTTAACCAGTCGATTCATATTTAATATTTGTTTAATTTAAGTTTCTAACAGTCGTAATGCTTTAAAGATATTATGAGATGTGCATAATTAGTGGGTCAGGTGTATTATTATTACGTAACCTCTGTTCAGGGCTGGCTTTAAGCCTATTGGACCATCTACTCTAGTCTTGCAAAATACACACAGCACATTGCAACATACACCTAACCTCACATTGCAGGCTTCACAGAAAACTAACCTCACATTGCAGGCTTCACAGAAAACTAACGATTTTAATTTTCAAGTGTTTGTTTATACTGTTTATATTTTGAAATATTTTTTACTGTACTTGAATTAAATGTTAATTATTTATAGAACGGCATAAAAATTTATTACTCTGAAATTTTAAGTTCCCATTTTGATTGCTTTCCATTCTACCACAGAGATATAAAAGTCTATAATAAACTTTTATTTATATCTCTAAGATTCAACAGACCTTGGCTGTGAACCTGGGGCCCTGCATGTTTCCGATGGGGCCCCACAGCTTCTAAGGCTAGCCCTGCCTGTTGGTCCAGCAAAATGGATAATCTGTCACAGTTCTGGAACCAAGGGTGCCGTACCTGTATTTTAGTGATTAGTGGGGTGGTGCAGGGGGAAAGATCACTTACTTCATCGATGTGTCGTTCACACCAGATATCAATTTGAAAACGTGGACTGTACATAGGAATGGTGTTCTTCATTAGACACTGCAGGGAAAAGAAAGTTAATAATAATTAGAAGATAAAATCAATAGGAAGATTTTGATATGTCACAAAGTCAGTCAGCATTAGAATTCGATCGAATCTGCACTTTTGTCATTGGAAAATAATGCAGTAATTTATATCTCAACAAATCCTGTGACACCCTTGCTTTTCACTTGCCGGCCCTGGGGTTCCTGGCGCCCTAGGCAAGTTGAACTTTGGCACCCTTTAAAGTATAGTATTATCTTATTTATCTATTCATGTTTTACAGAGAGAAAAATAAATATCTAGGAATAACAAACTATGAAAATGAAAAATACTTTCAATTTCAGTGTTCTAGGTGTTATAAAATATTAAAATTCTAAAACGAAATTCACAAAATTTTTTAATATCCTTAAACTTAATAGAAAGAATATATACACACACATCCTTTCATTTTCCGTAAGTGACTTACCATATTTTTAAGTCTAGTGCGATTAAAACATAACATTTGATTAGTTAAAATAGTGAACTGTAAATTAATAATGAAAGTTAATATAAACAAACAAAATTATCTTATTTCATGTTTTTTGTGAGCATATATTTTAAACATATCCTTATTTCATTATTTTATCATAACAGTTGTATTCTATTTTTTTACCTTACAAAGAAATGGTTTGACATTGTTCATGAAGTGAAATCTTTGTCAAAATCTAAATGTTTTATGTAATATTAATGTTTTACCTAATATTAACAATTCTGATCAAGTTTCTTTGTCAAACTTTACAGACGAACCCCATCACAGCCCCTTTTTTTCAAGAACCGTGAAAAAATTGCCATGAACCCTTTGGGTTCGTACAAACCCAGGTTGGTGGCCACTGGTATAGATCTATGTTTTAACAAAATTATTCCTCAAAAAACATCCAGATTACTAAGAGACTGATGTGGGGAAAAACAAAGTGGATCACTTTAATAGCCCCACCCTACCCCAGACTGGTTGGGGGGGGGGGGGTTAAAGAGACCCCTTCCATCGTGGAAGGGGTCATTTTAATAAAGATGTTCAAGTGATTCTTAAAATACAGATATTGTTGGATTTTCACTTAACTCTTTATCAACTAAAAAAAAGCAAACAACCATTGAGGTTGGTAAGTTGTATCACAATGTCTAAACTCTTAAGCTTGTTCGTACACGACAGAAAAATGCTGACCCAGCTGAAAGCGAGATAAAAAATGCAATACGGAACAAAACCTCCATTGGAAATAGCATTGTTAGAAGGAAACAAGTCGTGACATGACGAGAAGAAAAAAGAAAAAAAGTTGTTACCTTCACAAAATGAAATATTTCAGAGACTTGAGAAATGACAAACTTCCAAATTAGTCACAAGTATACCTTTCCCCATTCGTCCTCCCCACCCGCCAAACAATCTGCTTCCAGAAGGTCAACAACTTTCTAGGCCTAGTGGTTAGCGGCACGGACAATGGAATCGGCACGGACAAGTTCAAAGTCTGGCCAAGGATGTTTACATTCACTTTGCACTGGTCCAATTGGTGGTTAAGAATGAATGTCCAGAAAGTATCTAGCCATTTTGCATATCTTGAGAACTGGTTGCACAACCTTTATGCAACTTGGCAACCAACCAGAGAGGACCTAACTGCACATGCGTGAACAGACTTTCCAGTGGGGTTACTCAGTCGGTAGTGTGACACCACTGAGTGAGCTTGTGTACTGTGTGACCATCACATTCACAATGACCGAGCTGGCCCATTCTTAACTTCTTGTGCAGGCTTTTGTTTGGCAAAACATTGCATCCTCCTCTCCCCTTCAGTCCAGATTTGGTACTCTGGGACTTCGCTTTTTCCAAAGAGATTTCAGACTGTGGACCAGATTAAGGAGAACACAATGAAGCAGCTGATGGCGATCTAGAAAGAGGACTTGGAGACTCATTATTAATTTTTTGACTACTATTCACCGTCATCTTTCTCTGTTGCTTTTTATCACAACTCTACTCTGGCCGTTAATCTATGGCAGTGAGTAAAAAGCTTTGATTGGAAACAAAGAATAAGCTTCTGGTGAGACCCAAACTTTAAACTTATTCTCTACACCAATCTATCACTGCCATGTTTGTTTATGAACTGGTAGTATCACTATGGCAATTATTAGAAACTGTCAACTAAAACTGTTAACATAGGTTTCTTCAGTTTTTAAGTTGGTCTGGCTATGTATCACGGGTACAGACTGCACCAATGGGGCTCGAGGGCTGAAAATGTCAACATTTACTCCTTATTATGTCTAGAAAATACATTTTTTTTTTGTTTATTGAAAATTCCCCCCATAATAGGTTTTTAGTGGGGGGTTAAATTTACAATGTAAATTTATGCAAAATTGATCCCTTAGTTTGTGTCTGGCAGCATCCACGCTTGTTTTTTGAAAATTCAGACTTTTAGTAATCACAAAAGTCTCAAAAGGCAAGAAAAGTAATTCATTCACTGATCACCCTGTTTTCCAATTTTTTTAATTGATCACCCCCAACACGGCATGTTGCCAAAAGATGTTGGTCATGTGACGGTTTCTATTGAGTGACTAACCAGACCTGTTTTCTTAATAGTGCTAGAGGGCTGAAATTTCTTTTTTGAAAATCCCCCCCATAATAAGTTTTTAGTGGGGGCTTCAATTTACAATGTAAGTCTATGCTAAATTGATCCCTTTTTTTTTTTTATTGATCACCCCCAACACAGCATGTGGCGTGACTAACTAGACCGTTTAACTATTTTTATTGGATGATTAAACAAAAAACCTACCTGAAAAGAGAACCTCTGATTGGTCAGCTTTAAAAGCTTCTTATATTCACATATTTGTTCTTTAACGTTGAGCCGTGCCAAAGGCTTCCTTGAGGGGTGGTCATCATCATGGGAATCCAAAGAGATATGACCAGTGGTCAGTTTGCTTTTGGGAGATGGCTTGGAGGAATTCATGCCACTTATGTGCTTCAGATGAGAAAATTCACCAAATTCACCGTACCTGGTGCCGCGTCCATAATCCGTGCTCTCGGCCGGTTCCTGGCACACCTGGTCGTACATGTGGACAGACGACGTCGACTGACCACCGCTTATACTCCACTTGCTACTCTGGCTCGAGTCGTTATCACAGAACAAAATTCTACCGTCGTTGACGTACAGGTTAAGGACGGACACCTCGTGTTTCGAAGGGGAGAAACCACTGTCGAAGGATGTGAGATTTCTGATGTCTGTCAATGGGTCGTCTGTAAGAGGTGGGTAGTTTAAGTTAGCTGGGTTGGTCCCTGTTGTTGATTTGGATAACTGCCCCAGCATGGGGGGCTTGTTTCGTGGTGGTCCAGACGAGCACTGACACCAGCCAGAGTCATCGGTCTGGATTGCCTTGTGACTGGTTTCTGATGGATCCGTTAAAATTTCTTGGTCAACTCGTGTGGGAAGATCTGTTGTTGTTGATTTATCACATACAGAAATGAAGTCTGTATCAAAGGTGTAGGGGCTTTGATCACCGATTTCTTTGATCGTTGTGTCAGAATTGATACTAAGTCTCTGTAAACGACCTGAGCTGATCGTGTCAAAACTATCACAGCTGCCCTAAAAAAGAACAGGTTTAAAAGTCAGTCATTTGATTTTATACAGGGGGTCTCAAAAGTGAGCATCTATTTTGAGAAATAATACAAATTAATAAAAACAACAAAAAACAAAATTTATACAGGGTGTCTCAAAAATGAGCATCTGTCACTAAAGTACCCATTTTAGTGAAATAGGGGTGGATTTTAAGCATCTGTTACATATGTCAAATTTCATACAAAATGCATGTTTTCTTCACCTTTAACTCATAAGTCCTGAAGAGCATGAGGCCGTACGTAAACAAACATGGCTGAAAATCCTAAAGCGCATGACGCTGCACAAGTCTTTCCTGCAATACTTCCAATTTTCACAACAATCTGCCCACAAGTAAAGGTACTATAAACATTTGAATGAACAAACCCAGTATTATTACAGGACTGGGCGTTGGACTTTTCAACATTATGTTAAGAGTTAAATTGCTTAAAACACAATTGTAGTGAATCTTTTTAAATTCATAAATTTTTTTTCTCTTTTCAGGCCGGTTATTGACAATGAATGTTTAAGAAAGGATTTCCATAGTTGCATACAAGATAAAAGGCATCAAGTGTAATCAAATTAGAGAAAAGTTAAGAGAAGAAGATTTCATAAAACAGGTCCTTGAGACCAGGCTATTCGTGACAGAAATGCTTGAAAGTGTTTCCCACTAAACAGTTGATTGCTTTGAGATCTGTACAGACATTGATGGTCACCACATAGAATCTAAGACTTGAACTTCAGTCAGCATTCATTTTGTTTCAATATATATATATATATATATATATATATATATATAAAAGTCTATTTAAAATCTGATTTTACAATTTAAATACTAACAAATAATTTATCTTTCAACACAAAGTTTTTACTCTAGAGACCAAGTTATTCGTGACTGAAATGCTTGAAAGTGTTTTCTGCAAAACAGTTGATCACTGAGATCTGTAGAGACTTTGATGGTCACTGCGTATTCTTGTAAGAATTCATTGAATCTAAACCGGTATTGTTCTTTCATGATTTAAACTGGGATTTACCTCTAATGGTTTTTAAAAGTTCACATGTTGTTAAAATTCTTTTTTAACCTTTTCACACTTTCTAATTTATCTTTCAGCACAAAGTTTAGTCTGTAAATGTCAAATGTGAAAATACAACCACTCAGCTGCAAGTCTAGTTTTTTTTTAAAATTGATGATAGCCTTTTTGGGAGACATTTTATACAGTGTGTTCCAAAAGAAACCATCTATTTTAGTGAAATAGAGGGGGGGGATTTTAAAACATCTGTCATATTAGCATTATTGTATGAACAATTTCATACAAAATGCATCGTTTCTTTACATTTAAGTTTCCTAAAACCCATTTGTGGTGATTTTTAAATTTCTACATTTGTTTTTCTTTTTATGAAACGGTTGATCGCTTTGAGATCTGTGGGAATCTAAGAATGAAATAGCTTTGACATATATATGAGTGTGTGTACACTACATATATCAAGTGTACACAATAGCAGAATAGCAGAATACGAGATTCTCAAGATCAGGTTTCCAGGTCAACGGATACCAATACTAATCCAAAATGGATCAGCGTCACACATGACCTCAAATGTTGGCTCTTCCACGCCTGTATGTTTATTTGAAGATGCTCATTGCGGACATACCGTTTAAACCTTGTACTTTTATGAGGGGCACAAATTTAACAATTTGCAGAGGGGCACAGTTGGGCTGCCACTGGTCCAACAAGGCTAAATGGGGTATACAAATGTTGTATTACACCTGTCTGCCTGGAAAATCAGGATTCATTTTGCCTTTGCTCTAACACTGACTAATGAGGTGAGGAGTTACCCTAACTGTTAATTGAAATGGAAATGGAATTGGTGAAGAGAGTTCAAATTCCAGCTGAGGTAGTTTGTGATCATTTCACACTAATGCCCTTGGGAATGGTATAACTCTACTTCCTGGCTGCCAAATATAAAATAGTAGAGCAGATGGAGCCCTTTAGCCCTGTAAGGAAGTCCATCTAAGGGAAGACTACTCTGACCAAAAAGTGGGGGAGGGGGATTAAAATCTATCAATCAATAAAATCAAGTGAATGCGTACATATTTATTTGAAATATTCAGTTATGACGACACACAAAGAAAGGTGCCCAGTGTGCGGAGTCAAATCTCCTTTAAACTAAACACAATGTTTAATCTCTTATTAGGGCGGAAAATTAATAAGAGGGGAAGGAACAATTATGTGGTACTCAAGAGTACTTTGGCAGGTCCCAGACAGGGGTACAAATAGTTTGTAATGTATCCCATTGATAATTCTATACCAATGTAGACATATATGAGGGTATAGTTATTAGCTGAATTTGGGTCGAAGATTTTCACTGTATAAGGTTTGATCTTTGTGATTAATATTCACCACTGAATTAAGGACATTGACAAGGAAGGAGATTATGTTGAAAAGCAAACTATTTGTTATGTAAAATAAATGGTGGTGGTAAAATACAGGAAGAAGCGGGTATCAATGAGAAGCAATGGGGATGTAATAAAAAAGCTGTTATACAGAGGTTTAGGGTGATTAATTAAAGAGGTTAGGGTTAAGGGTTAGAGTTATTCATTGGTTAGAGCAATTGTTACTGGTAATAAATGATATCTTTGTTTCGCTCCTCGTATTTTATCTCAACCCTAAAATAAATACTTTACACTCAGCAGTTTTTACAGAGGTCTAAATAACCCCTTAAAAAGACGCTTCTCTGGCACCAGCTTTGACATAATGATGACATCTTATTATATTAATTATAACAACATTGTTTTGACCGAGGAATTGCTTCCACCCAAAATTAGACATCCCGTCCTCACGCTTCAACGGTGACCCACGCCTCAGTATTCCGAAACATCCCCAGTTAAGACACCCATATGAAGAAGGCCGTAGGGTACAACAGCCGAAATGTTGTGTTCACAAAAGATAAACCGAGATGAGAACAACAGTCCGAAAAAACTTATACATAATGATAATCCCTCATCTAAAAAATTCAGACAAAAATAATTTTTTCATTGTTAAGTTGCTGATTTATTGATGTACCTACATATATACACACACAAACTAAATACTTATTAAATAGATAGACATCATATAAGATCACAATAACATCTACATGTTCTAATAGGGTTGTAAGGAGCCTATTTGAATAATGCACGTCTGTGATATTGCAATCTTATTTTTAATTCCTAGAAAACAAGTTCTGAGTAATATTGAGATCCCAAAAGTAAAATTTTTTTTTAAATCTTAAATAAAAATCCACATAATTAGCAATGTGCATTTGTCATCTGTCACGCTTAACGTCATCAGTGACGTCTGGTGACATAACTTGGTAGAAATATAATTTTATGTTCGGTTTAACTTGATAAATTGTATCTTTACTTAATTTTACCTTTAGTTTAGTTTAATATTCAGGAAATATTGAACATAAACAAGAAAATGCTGGGCAACTTTATAATGTTTTTGATATCTCATAAGTAATTAATTGCTGTAATTGTTTGACAGGAAGGGGTAGTTATTTTATAAGAAGCATGGATTCTAATTTAGGTGAAAATCTAAAAGAGATAAAAAATAAATCTTTAAAATGAAAACCAAATTAACTGAAAATATGGTTGAGGATTCATTGTTGTTTTTCTTTATTTTATTCAAAGAGCGAAAAAAGAATCATAATTGTAAAACCTATGATAAACGCACAATATAATACAGACTTTCGAGAACATGAGGTTGAGGGTTTGTGAGGGTGAAGTGGGTTTAGTGCTGCTCTTGAAAGCCATTAATAGTGATTTATAACTAACGAGTACTCAAAGAAAAGTGACTGTGTCAGATTTGACTGCCTAACAAATACCTATGAAATTACATCAAAAGTGACATTTGGGTTCTGCGTCAGTCATATAGGAACTAGTTATTACCTGGGAAAAAATTCACAGGTACATTTGAAGTTCTATGAATGTTTCTGCAGTGTTTGAATGGTTTTTTTTCACATTCTCTTAGTTATTTAAAGACTGAATAGTTCACTACTTCAAAGCTGT
The DNA here is from genome assembly GCA_006491835.1 of Architeuthis dux. Lineage (NCBI taxonomy): Eukaryota > Metazoa > Mollusca > Cephalopoda > Oegopsida > Architeuthidae > Architeuthis > Architeuthis dux. The sequence goes on along the minus strand of VCCN01004987.1, from coordinate 1,190,568 downwards.
TAATAGTATGAATAAATATTTACGTCTTATAAATTTCATCTGAGGTTTTATGAGTGACTGAACTCATTCAAGTGTGAAGAGTCCATTATTTCAAATGGTGGCTAGGAGATATATATCAGCAAAATATAAATTTTATCAGACTGTTCATTATATAGATTTATTTTTATAGAAAGCAAACTAGCAAAATAAATAAATAAAAAGTGAGAGATATTGAATTAAAAACAACAAAATCAGCCGCTCTCTTCCTGTAAACAGGTCTGAATTCGATATTGATGGGGCCCAGTGCATAACATTTTGCAGGGGGGACCATTCTATTTAGCCATTATTTTCAAACAAATCAAAATAAAAATGAAATATTCATAAAATTATGTTTATTTTAAGGTAAAGTCCTTTATAGATCAATAATCTATCTGTATGTAAACAGGGACAAATTGAACATTGATGGGGCCCAGTGCATAACATTTGGGGAGATTCTTCTAGTCTTGTATTTAACCATTATTTTCAAACAAATCAAAACAAAAATGAAAATTATGATGTTCAATCTAATGTAAAATCCTTTAGGGATCAATCTATTCTACTTTACTTTTTTTACCTGCAAAAATAAATAATGTTTTGGGTGACCCCTAAAATCTTGGGACCTTAATTAGCTGCACTGCATTAAATACAGCCCTGCCAGTAAACAAATCCCCAAACACACATAAGCAAGAATATATTTGCAGAATTGTGTTTCGAACAAAATTTCATTTTTATACTCCTGATCAACGACAAAAAAAGGCTAACAGCATGAAACAACAAATCAAAAAGAAACTTACTTTATGGACAGAGAGAGAATCTAAATTTGGGAATGGTGTGTTGACTACTAAAACATCGGGCTCGGGCTCTGCAAAGCCACTGCTATCGGACTGGGCACTCTCGTATCGACATATGACAGCTGAGAAAAAGAAATAACATACATAGTTTAAGAACACGGGTTGGGCCAAATGTAGATGGGTTTAGAATTAACACACAAAGAAAAAAACAACACAAACAAAAGACAAGGTGTGGAGGAGGAGGAGAATGGTTAATTTGTGAATATAACAAACCAGTGAAATGGTTGGTCTCTTGGGTGTTACAACAATAAGTAGGTAGGTTATTTGGTCAATCTAGTGATTCAGTAGTTGGGGACTGTTAGGAGGGTGACTTTGTTAGGAGACAACCACCATAGTGGTTTGGTGGCTGGTTGATACACACACACACACTAGTGTTGTTGGTATGACGAAGGGGTTGATACTATGTTTGCTGGCTTCCTCACCAACTGGTCATTAAGTGAGAAGATGACAGACATAAGCGAAAAGAAATAGACCACAGCAACCTTTGAGTAAAAAGGCAGTCATACGTTGAAGACCAGCAATTACAAAGTTACAGTCAGACAAGTAATAAAGACATAAACAAAAACACACACACGCACATGCATGCATACATACATACATACATACATATATATATATATATGTGTGTGTGTCCCAAAAGTAACCATCTATTTATCGTCTTTACAGGAGAGATATCATATAATTGTTATATCGTCATAATTGAATGCAAATTTCTATCCAATATCCATATATTTATAACATTTGAATGGCTTCATATATTCGAAACCGCCCACCAAAACTGTCATCATAGGTTTCTTCAGTTTTTAAGTTGGTTTAGCTATGTCTGTATGTATGTATCATGTATACAGACTGCACCAACTAAAGGGCTGAAAATTTAAACATTTACTCCTTATTATGTCTAGAAAAACGTCTGGTTTTTTTTAACCCCCCCCCCCCCCCAGGTTTTAGTGGGGGGATTCAATTTCCAATATAAGTTTATGCTAAATTGATCCCTTAGTTTGTGTCCGGCAGTGTTCATGTTTATTTTCTGAAAATAAAGACTTTTTTTTAGTGATCACCACTCAACAAAAGGCGAGAGAAGTAACTTATTCATTGATCACCCCCAACATGGCATGCTGCCAAATGTGACGGTTTTTATTGTGTGACTAACCTGACCTGTTTTTTTTGTTAATTTTCATATTTTCTTCGCCAAACCCACATCACAGACGATGAATGTGCAAGAATGGGTTTAAGTAGTAACATTCAGGATAGAAGGCATGAAATGTAATGAAATTAGAGAAACGTTTGAGAGAAAGTTCCATAAAGCAACTCCATAGAGACCAGGCTATGCGTGAATTATTGAACAAATTTATGAGGACTGGATCTGTACAAATTAATCGATGATATGGGTTAGAAAAAAGATATTAAAAGAGGCCTTCTTCTGTATTTACTAACAGAGCAAAAAATATTCTTTGGTGATCGAATTTTGTCACGTAGCCCATTACATGGGGATCTACTTAAATATTTTTCTTCAAATACAGGGGTAATGTTTTTTTTGCATTCCTTTTGTGAAGAGAAATCATAAAAGGAAAAAAGAAATGGTATTTCCAATTATGAGCGCACTTGAAGATTGACGTAGGACTTGTTTCAGAAATCAAGTGAAGCTGTTGAACCCGAGACCTGATCACTCACCATTTAAGGGTATGGAGTAGTACAACACTGAATACGAGGTTTCAAGCTATTTTACAGATTTTAAAATTGAGCTACATGCTCTTACCATTGTACCGGTACGGCAGTGATTAGATGCTGAAGTGTTGTACTTAGGATTGTCACAAAGGCCCCTCCTGGAAATCAACCCCCCCGTTGGATGTGATGTGAATTAATTTTAGTGTGCTAATTTTTACAACATGAACCATTTTTACAACATTTTCAGCACTTGAAACTGCTTCACCTTTCATCTTACACTTGGCCATAATCAGTTTGTGAGTGCATCACGCCTTTGATGGTGTCAAGCATCTCTTTCCGCTAACGTATCTTTAAAAATGAAGAATATGGCCCTCTAATGAAAGAAAGTTATGAAAGTCAAAGATTTATAAATGGGAATATGGAAGAGTTAGTTATTGAACCTGATAAAATCTTCAAAAACTGAATGAGACTAAATCTATTGGTCCAGATAAAATACACCCAAAGTTGCTGAAATATTTGGCAGAATGTGTAAACTTTGTTTCTGCACTCACAAGTTTATTTAATACATGTATAGATCAAGAATGTATAATATGGAAGACCACGATTGTTATCGCTATACACATAAAAGGTTCAGTTCACCTACCAGAGAACTATAGGCCTTTATCACTTACCTGTGCACTTTGTAAGTTGTTTGAAACATTTTTATGGGAACATATACTTGATTATGTGTACCTTGTAATTACTGAAAAACAGTATGGATTTTTGAGGGGTAAATCTTGTTTATCAAATTTACTAGAAACTGTTGAGAAAGACAAATATTTGTCAGAAGGAAATTGTGTTGACATTTTGTACTTTGATTTTAGTAAAGCCTTTGATACTCTGCCACATCACAAGACTTCTTGTAAAACTTGAAGCAATTGGAATAAATAAAAATGTATTAAATATTATCAAAAATTTTCTAGGGAACAGAACAATGAAATGAATAAAATGGTTTTGTCTGGAGTACCTCAAGGATCCGTGCTGGGACCTATCCTGTTTTTAATTTTTATAAATGATCTTCCAGAATCCATGGCTAGTATTATCAAAATGTTCACTGACAAAGTTAAAAGGATTGTAAACTACATAAACAATCTTTTATACCTGTGGGAATGTAATTGGCTGTTAAAATGTTGAAAAATGCAAGATTTTACACATCTGAAAATCAAATCCAAAAAATGAATACAAATTTTTAGGGTCAATTTTAGAAGCATGTAATACAGAAAAAGATTTGGGTATTATATTCAAATCAAACTTTAATTTTCGAGACCACATATACTCTTCTATATCCAAAGCAAAAGTTACTATGGCATGGTTGTTGCGCAATACAATATCATGAAACTCATGTCATGAAAATTGCTTTTAAGTCACTAATAAGACACTACCTCGGATATTGTGAATTATGGGCTCCAAAAGCGTGCCACGGAAATTGGAATATTATTTTGGGTATAGAAGGGATTCAGAGAAAACTTTACTAGAATTATCAAGGGTATGGAGAATTTAAGCTATAGTGAAAGATTGAAAACATTGGGTCTCACAACACTACTTGAACATAGAATGCACAGAGATTTGATTGAAACTTTTAAAATACTACATGATTATAACAATTATGGTAACAACATTTTTAATCTCTCTAATAGAACAAATAAACTAATCGTACACCCCAATTAATCTATGGATTTCTTTAGCGAGAGAGTTGTGCACTATTGGAATAAATTGTCTGAATACATGAAGAATAAAAGTAGTATTAACAGATTTATAAATAATAGTATTGGGAAATTTCGAGGAAATAACAAAAAATAAATTAAATGGTCAGTATTGGGAGGAAATCTTAAAAAATAATTTAAGTTATTACATATAAAGTATGGCAAGCCAATGTGGCGATACTGGGCTGGTAAAAGAATTTTTTTTTTTTTAAATTCAGTTGAATTAATTTATTTAAATGAAGTGTTTTCCATTATTGATAACGATGTGTAATCTTATCATACTCTCTGATTATTGTAATGTTTTTTTTTTATTTCTGTTTGTTTCTATTGTCTTGTCAACAATAAAAATTGTTGACAAGACAATATTTTATAATGAGATGCCCATAGAGGCATTAAAATTAATAAAGTACATCTTCACTTTTTTTCTTTCAATTTGATTTAAATATTAACTATTTTACATTTGTGGAGATTACCAAAAAAAAAAATTGTTTTTAAAAACAGGTACTGAAAACCTTTTCTTTCAATTATGTCAATTCCGGTCATCCGTATTTATCA
>VCCN01004987.1:1178907-1184599 GCA_006491835.1 Architeuthis dux | reverse complement strand
AGTACGAGCCGGGCTGTAGTTACAGTAACTACCTCGCTTTGTGGAGGGGGAAACTTTACAATTAAATAACATCAAAGCAATTCTTTGAACTCTGTTCACTGGTCAATCGACACCTCCAGTAAATAAATGTATTTTTCACTATATTGCCAGAAAAATATATTTTTTATTTGCAAAAATATTGCAATTATAACCAAAATTAAAACTTCAAAGAAGATATTTGAATTTTTCAATATGTCTTAAAAGAGCGCTAAAAAAAGTGTGTGGTAGTTGCACTAAATTCATCACATTGTTTTGGCAGTGAAAAAAGCGCTAATTTAGCATGGATGTGCTTAAAGATATGCCATTTTTTGACCATTTTTGGTATCTTTTTGGTGTGCTTTTACATTTTTCACCTACTTTTTAAAATTTTGCCCTAAATTAGCAACACAGAACACTTCTACTTAATGGATGGCACCCCTACTCGCTGTACCCTGGCAACGGGCCTGCTTGTACTGGTGAACCAATACTGTGGGTTCAACGCGGTAAGACTTAACATCTGAATAGATTCCAACTTTGAGAATTATTACGGTCACATAAGAATTTTTTAAAAAACCCAAAAACCACAAAAGACTGTACTTACGATTTTTTTCTTGACTAGCAGTGATTTCCTTCTGGATCTTTCCATCCTTAACAAAGAAAAGGTTAAGATGAAAATAATAAAGCAACAATAATCTTACAAATAAAATGACTCGATTGCTAAATTATTTCAATTATGTATGCAGGAGAGATCTTGCACAAAGGACTAGCACAACTATTCACACATAACAGAAAGAAAAGTACCTTAAAACCTTCGTTTAGGAATAGTGATCCTACTCCACAAGAAACGAGAGAACCGCAACAATTACCACCCTATTACACTATTCACAAAAATACCCACAAACAGAATATCAGGCACTCTAGATGAAAATCAACCACGTGAGCAGACAGGCTTCAGAAGTTACTTAACAAAAGATCACCTACATGCAATAAATCAACTAATTGAAACATGCTTAGAATACAACAAACCATTCTGTTTGGCCTTTGTAGATTATGAGAAAACATTTGACTCAGTAGAACACACAGCAGTCTTCAACTCAATGCGAGAACAAGGTGTTAACGAGAATTACATACATATCCTTCAAAGTATATATGAAAATGGCACTGTAATAATTAGACTACATAAAGATACAAACAAGATAAAGATAGCATAATGAATAAGACAAGAGGATACTATCAACTAGACTATTTACAGTGAGCCTTCACAGCATCTTTTGGAAAACTGATTGGGAGGGAATGGGAATAAACATAGATGTAGAACACTTAAACCACTTGAGATTCACTGATGACATTTCCATGACATCAGAAGCATCGGAACAATTATAAAACATGTTGACTGATCTAAATAGAGAAAGTAAAAAAAGTAGGTTAAAGATGAACAGAACAAAGACAAAAGTAATGTTCAACAATACAGTACCCAAAAAGATCATAAAAATAGAGAGAGAGAGAGGCTCTAGAAGAGGTTGACAAATACATAGAGAGAGACCATGAAAGCGAAATAAAACGATGCATTTGGTATGAATAGAGACATATTGAAGAGCACCTATCCAATGTGCTTAAAGCGTAAAGTATACAATGGCTGCATAATACCAGCTATGACTTACGGATGCGAAACATGGAAAACGAACTGAGAACAAACTTAGAATCATACAGAGAGCCAATGCTAGGGATAACTCTAAGTGATAGAAAAAGATCAACATGGATCAGAGGGAGGACTAGAGTGAAGGATATTATACAAATAATTAAGTAACAAAAATGGAGATGGGCTGGTCACCTAGCAAGAAGAGATCACAATATATGGCGGAAAAAGACTAACCGATTGGTGCCCATGGGACAGTAAACTCAGTAGGAAGAGACCAGACAAGATGGAGGGATGAGATAGAAAGGTTTGCCAGTAAGACATGGCAGAGGTTAGCACAATTGCAGTCATCATGGAAGGAGATGTTGTGATGTCCTGCCAGGCTGCGCAAGGGAGCAAATACCGCGAGTTACCTCCCTTGCCACAACCCCCTAAAACGGAAGTGAGTCCCCGGTCATGCGCGAGGCAAACCGGGGGAAAATAAACAGACCGTTCGGAAGCGAAGAACAGTTCAGTTCTTTCGCTGACGGCGTTCAATCAACATCACATTCGCCTTTGTCCCTTTTGCTTCATCCTTTTCCCTTTCAGTGAGACTCCCACGAGCTGGGAGACACCGGGGAGACACTACAGATGTGAAAGGCCTTTGTCCAGCAGTGGACTTATAATGGCTGATAATGATGATATTCACTAATGTGTCAGGCTAACATTTGTAGGAAATAATTTAAGTACATTAGTAGTAAAGAGTGCTATTCCAAGTTGGTTTTTAGCTCGTTTGGTTAATTTCCAGGTTTTGCATCCGTAAGTCATGGTCTTAGTGAATATAATAATATATAGATTTTCTTGTAAAAGCTCTAACAGCACAAGTAATTACAACAACAACAATACTACTACCCTGTCTGTAACACTTGTATTAGTTCCTCAACACTGAAAATCCAACCATAGTGAGTAAAGAGTACGGATCAGAAATAAAGAATAAATCTCTCAGTGAGACTCAAATTCATTTCCCTTTTGCCACATGTTTCTGTTTGTTGGTTTGCGTCATGCTAAAGCAAACAGAGAGAGGAAGGGGTGGGGAAACAAATTTTGTATCTGTGTTTGCATATGCTACAGACCGGGGTCTGCTGAAGGTAAGTACAACCCTAGGCCAGAGAAATTGGGGTTCACATTTTCAAATAGGTATATGTGTGTGTATTCAGAAGTGCGATGGTAAAAGGGATCTAAGGATGTGTTTTGCGAGAAGGGAGGGGGGTATCCCAGCATGTCATACTATTAGGTAAAATAGTTTGAGGCCAAACAGGATCCCTTGTGCACCCGGGACTCTATGAATAGGGTACCAAAATGTTCCTTAGGATATCCTCTTTCAGAAAAAAGATGTTCAAGTTGGGAAGAACTACATCATTTGCATAAAACAAAATGGCCGCCACCAAAATAGCCAGAATTTCATATCTTGTCTTGCAATTGACATATCCGAGTATTTTAAAAGGCTGGGTGCACAGAGGTCTTGTTTGGCCCTCGGACTATTTTACCTTGCAAATCACTGTTTACCATCACATTTATGAATACCCACATGTATACTTATTTGAAAATACTAAGCCCAATTTTTCTGGCGTCAGGTGGGACTTACCTCCACCAGAGCCCGGTCTACTAAAGCACACAGCTATCTATGTGCATGAGTGTTCGCCTCTACACTACTACTACTACTACTGCTGCTGTTTTCGTAGTCCTTCAGGACAGATAACTTTCATCCAACACATCAATATTAGGAAAAAACAATTATAAATGAAAAGTTAATCAAAGAAACAGATTTTAAACTGACGGCTGTATTGTTAAAATGTAATAAAAATTCAGTAAACACAATGTTTCAGCCAATCCAATCTTCGGCCTTCTTCAGGTGTAAAATCCGTGTGTGATGGGTTAAACAGAAATTATGTTTAAAGGAGATAACTCAGGCCATGTGCTATAAGGGTTATCCCCTTTAAACATAACTTCTATTTAACCTATAACACTCGGATTTTACACTTGAAGGCCGAAGAATGGATCAGCCAAAACATTGTGTTTACGACACAAATAACAAGGTGTTCAATCGTCCGAAGAACCATTTGAATATTAACAACCCTTCTCAAAACTATAGAAAAGAACCATTTGAATATTAATGACCTTTCTCAAAACTATAGAAAATATCTTGATTTTTGTTGTTTTAAATGTGCTTAATGCAAGTTTTTTGCAAGTTTTTTGCAAGTCAATTTCATCCTAAGAAATAAATAAATACATTTATACTAAAATATATATTTGTACAATTTATCCATACATAACACAAAACCCCATCATTTTTGATGGGTACTATGTGGTTGTTGTTAATGATAATAATAATAATAAAAATAATAATAATAAAGAATACTCACTTCCTGTTCCAAGTAAGATGAAATGCCTTCGGGAAAATTAGACATTTCAGAATGGAACCACAAATCACTGGCATCTCGAGGTAAATGACTGGCATTCGGATCTTCAAGATCAATACATGAAGGCACTGCATCCGTGTAAGGATCTTGGTCTCGCCGGGGCAACTCAGGTTCCTGGTAGCTACTTTCTCCATCGGCTAAATAACCTGAATTCACATTAGCACTCTTTTCTGGGGTCAACTGTTGAATGGGGGAGGATACGCAGTCACCACCGAATGGGGTCGACTGTTGAACGGGGGAAGACACACAGTCACCACCGAATGTGGTTGAATGTTGAATAGGGGAGGATAGGCAGTCACCACCAAACACACTAACTTTAGATCGGTATTTCCAGCTTTCAGTGGCTTCGGGACTTGTCTGCGTCGCAATCGAGCTGACGTCTGTACAAGGACTGTCTAGGTAATCAGTTGGCGTCTTTCTCTTGGACTGATCTTCAAGGAAGACATCTTTACTGGAATCAGGGATTTTGAATGTTTCAGGGGACTGAGGCTGTATTTGGTAATCACCATCATCCTCTTCGTTAGTCATCAACTTCGACACCTGGATCTGGCGGGTTTGGCTAATGCTGGATGTACTGGACACGCTGTCTCGGCTCTTAGAATTTATATAAGACCACCGCATCTCACTGATGGACCTTTCTCTACGACTCCAGCTTTGATCAGCATTGTCACTGGATAGAGAGGAGTCTATACTAGTGGCAAGAGTGCTGGTCGAAGGTCGAAAATCACACGGATGTTGCTCAATGTTCGTAGTGTCAGGTTCTATAAGCGACCACGGTCGAGAGGTTCGAGTAGATTTGAATATTCTGCGCTTTTCCTGGGCAGATCGGGGCTGGCTAGCTGCAGGAGAGGTGAGAGACGGTGCTGTCGAAGAATCCTCTTTTTTAGGAGATTGGAAAGAATCATAATAACCCTGTTTGGCTAATGCTAACTGGTTGTCTGGAGTCAAAATGCTATTCGGTACAGAACTGTCCACATTGTCGGGGGAGGATTTGCTGGCCGCAGCCCGCACTGAAGAGAGGAACCTTATCCCATGCAGGTAAGGGGCCAATCGGGGGGGATGGTTCCAGTTTCCTACAGAACAGAAAGAGAAAACAAACATGCCACAAAAATAAACAAAAAGAAAAATTGCAGGCAAAAGAAAAGAAAAAATAGAAAAAGAAAAAATAGAAAAAGAAAAAATAGAAAAAGAAAAAACAGAAAAAGAAAAAACAGAAAAAGAAAAAAGCATGCAAACTATTTTAAAAATCAGAGGAGGTGAATATTGTTGGGCTGTGGTTAAGGACACTTGAGGTGTTATGGAGAATGTAGTCAAAGTGGCACTAAAGTTCTGTGGTCCGCTTCAACATGCGTACTAGTAATCCCATAAGTGAGCACATGAATTCTCTCCCCTGTGTTATGAATTTATTTCTTTTATCATCATCAGCCGTTATAAGTCCACTGCTGGACAAAGGCCTTTTCCATCTCCTTCCATAATGACCTATCTTGTGCTAAGCTCTGCCACAGCAAACTTTTCTATCTCATCCCTCCATCTTGAGGCTGGTCTTTTCCTACTGCGTTTACCCCATCTATTGTCATCT
>VCCN01004987.1:1158907-1173907 GCA_006491835.1 Architeuthis dux | reverse complement strand
CTTTAAAAATGTGTGATTAGAATGGAGGCTTGATAAACACTTTTGCTCAAGTAAAAATATTAAGGTAGAAAGAAAACTAATACTGTCACCAATTATTTGAATTCTGTTCAGGTTTTAATTTAACTGAGGAGATTTGGTCCTAGTTTTTGTTGTCCTGTTTATGTTTAATACAGGCCATGCTGATTTGGACATCCAAACACACTGGAATGTACTTGCTACTTTAGGACCCGAGTATTTTCTCTCAACTCTACTTAAATTGTCCAGAGATCTTGAAAGTTTAAAGATATTTAATAATTTGAATGTCTTGAGTAAGACATACTTAATATAGAAATAATCACTGTCTAATGGGATGTCCTAATATGAATGAATTCATGCATTTGGATTGTTGCATTTTATAGTTTCTATGTCATTTGATTCAAATGACACATCTTAGGGTTTTATAGTTTCTGTTATTTGATTCAAATGACACATCTTAGGGTTATTCAATGAAATTTTGTTCATTGTTAGTGACGTAGAAAGAGATTTAAAAGTGTTTGTGCTTTGTTTGTTTCTTCTTCCTCTACAGTAGAAACACACCACCATTGTTAATAAGGGGAGGTAATTGACAGCTCTAGTTTGAATCTGAAACCTTTGATACAAAATATCATTTGAAACAGAACGGTCAAAAGCTACCTTTACTTTCAAACCAACCAACCCAAATAACCTGAGACCGAGTATCTATCATCCGGGGCCCTAGGCTGAGCTTAGGTAAACATAATCTGCCATTATGCTAAAGTACTGGAATATCATACAAAATAATCATGTGTACACTTAATTAAACCATTCTTTTGTATACTCAATTAAACCATTCTTTTAATCTCGCTCCTCTTCTCTTCCATGCCCCTGGGCTTAAGCCTACTCAGCCTAATGGTTAATCTATCACTACAAATAACTTTTTAAAAAATGTTTTGCTTTTAAAGCATTTTTGAATTTTTGTGCAATTCATTATTAAAAACGAAAATATATAGTTTAACTGAAAATCAGATTGAATTTAAGCCTACTAAAACACTCATAAAAATAACTGTCTCAAAGACAGATCCAAATACCTTTTTTCTAAAAAGTAATTACTACCATTTCTTCATCCCAATTTTTCTGGGAATTCAGAAAAACTAAGTATCTCAAAATCATTCAGTATTTAAAAAATACTATAGTTTAGACTTGCATCTGAACTATGCATTTCTACAGGTTGAAATAATTTGTTGTGCTCTACAAGTTATAAAATGATAGAATCTCAGGAGGCTTTACAAGCAAATAAATAGTTTAATTTATATAAATTACTACTACCGCACCTTATTCAATCAGCTGATCACAGCAATGGTGGCCTCCTGTATCCATATTCATCAATATGGAATAAATTAAATAATTTATATAAATTAAACTACTATTTTGTCTGTAAAAGCTGCCTGAGAGTCTATCATATGTGGTAAAAAGAAAATGGATAACTTAAATTGGAAACAGCTTTATAATTAATTTTTGATTATTCACCATCTTAAATTTTAGTTTTTTTATCAATAGTCAAAGATAATGGTATATAATATTTCATGGAAACATACATAAAATAGTTTTATGACTGGAATAAAACATGCGTAATTCAGATGTGATGCTAAGATGTGATATTACCAATTTCTTTTCATTTTAATACCGATAATTTTAATATTTATAAATGAAATAAACATGGCCGTACAATTTTCAACAGATCATGCTGGGAGAAACCACAACAAAAATTAAAGATTTCACTTCAACCAAAACAAAGTAAACACAAATAATGCATTTACCTGCTAGAGAAATAATACATACTACAGGATGCCTGAAAAGTCTGGAATCATAGGGATATAAGTAATAACATATAGACAGTCAGACAGTCATGTTGAATGTTGTAAAAAAAGAAAATGGATTCCTCATAATTTAAATTGGAAACACCCTTATTCATTTTTGATTACTATTCACTTTCATCTTAGTTGTTTTATCAATAGTCAAAGATAATGGTATATAATATTTCATAAAAACATGATTAATAAAATAATTTATAAATGCATCATATAAACTGTGTCAAAATAGAAAGAAACATTTTTATTTTTAAATAAGTGACTTATGAGCAGTTCGAAGAAGAACACCTTTTCTTTAAAGAAAAAAGTCTGTAGTTCATTGAAAAAAGAATTTCATTAAGTTCTAATTCACAGCTGAAGCTAAGATTGGCAATCATTACCTTTCCCGTTTCCATATGGCCGTTGCTTCAGCTGTTCTGATTCCGGAATCGGCCGAAGTCCTCCGCTGCTGCTGATGGCGAATTTAAAGTCAAAAAAAGAGATGGGAAGATTCCTCAGAATGGCATTTTCATTTATTTTTTTCATTGTTTAAATGGTCTACTGATATCGGGCAATTTCATGTGGTTCAAGAGACTAGGTTTTTTTTTCACTTTTTATTTTATTTAAGCAAAAGCTTGATAAACACAAATGAACGTAGGATAAATTAGGGTTAGTGTTGGCGTTAGGGTTTGTGTGTGTTAGCAATAAGGTGGTGTTTAGCCAGCACCTTATGCAGTCCATGTCATTGGATGTTATATTGACTAAGGTCCCTGAAAGTTATGTCCAGTTGTGGTAATAAATTTCTGTTGACTTGAATTGGGACAATACATGTAGGCACAGCAGACCTAGGCCTACCACACCTAGGTATACTTCCTTCAGCCGTTTCAACTTCAGAAAGTGGAAAAATGTTGAAATTGTTGTTTGCTTCTTTGACTTTAAATTCACCGCCATCAGCAGCAGAGAACTTTGGGTGTTTCTGGGATCAGAACATCTGAAGCAGTGGCCATATGGAGACGGGAAAGGTAATGATTTCTGTTAGATCTTCTAGAGAAATAATCCATAATTTCTTTACCAACTATATTATTTCTACTCTATAGAGTATTTATAGAAGTATTTATGTACTGTCTTTGATGGCGTACAAGACCCCCTATTTCAGCAGGGAATATTAATGAAAGAAAAAAAAAAAAAAAACATTTCCCTGAACCTCTTCTTATTTATCACCCAGTTTCTTAACTCCTCTAAAGTTCTGGCTAATGTACGAATAGACAACAAAGGTTATTTTTACCTTTTGAGCTATTTTCTTTTTTTAGAAAAAAAAAGAAAAAGAGGAGGATCTTATATGCCATTGTATACAGTACATTTCCAGTGAGGTAAATGATTAATTTTTGAAGACATGAAATTACCTTGAACATTTAAATGTGATTTTTGTGATGACTGGAAAAAAAAAAAAAAAAAAAAAAAAAAAAAAGGCGGCATAATGTAGGCTAGGAGAAAAGTCATAATTTTGGTTTCTGGCCCGGAGAAAAGTCATAGGAAAAAATTTTAAAATAAAATAAGATTTTAATTTATTTATAGAAATAAAAAACATCACACTATTTATTAAAATTCCTATAGTAAAACCCTTAAGAATGCTTTTACATTATACAGATAATTATTTAAACTATTCTGTCAGTAATTGCATTAAAAAACTTGCTAAAATAAATATTACAGTAAATTATTTTTGGCCTGGAGAATTTATTGTGTCTGTCAATACTGGATTACTTTTTAGAATAAATAAAAAAAGTCAAACTTTTAAATTTTTATGTGCACTCACCGGTAAAGATATAAATGTCCCCTGAATCCATTATGGGAAACATGACTTTAAAATTTGATAAAACCTCAATTTCAATTGAGGGGGAAAAAAATTTGCTTTTAACACATAAAAATCTTTTTAAAAACTGCCCAGGTCAGCAATTCTTATTTATTTTATTTTAAATCTATTGCTGTGGTCTAATCCATTTTAAAAATGTTATTCAGGTTTCTAAAGTCTAGGACTTTCAAAACTAAAATAAAAGAGTAGGTAAAAATAAAAAGACCTAAAGATATGCTGTCATCCCTCTTCTTAAAAATGGGATACTACCACTCTCTAAGATAACTGCTTACTTTGTTCTATTGTATGCCAAATGTTTATTTTTCAAGTGAATTTTTAAATCTAACAATCAGAGTTCAAATCTCTGTGTTTCTATCACAGATATTCTTTCAATCTTTTTTTTACATCTTCAATCTGATGGCCAACCTAAGAATATTCTTTCATTATATTCAATCTTTTTTTTACATCTTCAATCTGATGGCCAACCTAAGAATATTTTTCAGTAAAGTTTAAGAAGTGATTTTATTTATTTATAAGCATTTCCTGCAAAGATTCCGCCATAAATTTATAACAACTTTGTTTATAACTTACATAAATAAATAAATAGACAGTCCAAAGTTATCTAAACAAACAATTGATAAACAGTTATAGGAAAAGAAGTCACAGAATTCATGAAAAATTATTGAATGTGTTGCTTAAAAGTAGAAAAAAAAAGCATTAAACCTTTGTATAAATAGACAGCATATGTTACTTTTTGTTACTATACATTAAATTTAAAAAACGCCTTCAAAACTCTAGAGTTGCTTGACAAGGGAACCCTACTTACTTATTCAAATATTACTTATTTTATTACAAGATTATACATGGTTTAGAAGTAGTAAACCCTGATGTATTTTTTATAAGAAGGCGGTACAAGGGACTGAGAGGTCACACATATATGGTAGAAGTAGATCAAATATCAGAAAATTCTTTTTTAGCAATAGAGTGGTAGGACTTTGGAATAGATTACCGGAATATGTTGTGCTATCAACAGATGCAAATAATTTTAAGAAGAATTATGATGTTTATTACAACACCGCAAAGGTTTAAGGCTCTAGATATTGTGTAAATATGATTGTAATGATGTGTTCTTGTATATACAAATTGTATACTTTTTATTTCACACTAAAATAAAATGTTCTATAAATTTTTTTCCACTGACGTTTTTCCTAGCCAAAAATTTTACTTTTTTCTGTGACTGTTAATCCTAACCCTAACCTTATAAACAAACACATAAATATATGGAGAGGCACTTCTATATTCAACTTTAATGTATAAGCATTATATAAGTTGTTACCAATATGTACGTCATGTATTGCCAATAAATGACAGACATAAACCTCTTTGATTTATTACCTAGCTTTGTCTAAGGTATTGAATAAAACGTGATTTTTTCGCAAACATGTAATGACATATATAAATTGTGTTGTGTCAGGATGTACAAGACATGTATCATCAGTTAAAGTGTCAAAAAATATTATTTATTTCATTACTATAAATTAAATCTGACTTTTATCATCAACGTCTACTTTAAAAAAATATATTACTCTAAATTAAACTCTAAATTTACTTTTAAAAAAATATATATTACTCTAAATTAAACTCTAAATTTACTTTAAAAAAATACATTACACTAAATTTACTTTTAAATATATATATTACTCTAAATTAAATGTGACTTTTTCCTGTGTATTTTTTCTAGCCAAATTTGTGAAATTTTTCTGTGATTTCTTTCCAGTCAAGTGATTTCATTCATTTACAAGTATTGCCTGCAAAAATTCCATCATAATATAAATAAATTTATGATTTTATTTATAACTTCCATAAATAGAGAGTCAAGTTACCCAAACGGACAATTGATAAACTGAGTTGGATATTTCTACATCATTTTGTGAACATGTCTGTTTAAGAAAATAAATGTGATGTGAATAAATAGTGAAATATTAACACTTTTCTGTTTTCCCAATTGAATTAGTATAACCTACAAACGTTCTCTTATTTTTGCCTAAAGGTTTCCTTCTTTTATCATGTATCATATTGCAAATGCGAATTTGATTTGGTCTGCTTTTAGAGGGGTGGCTAAAAAATTAATAAAATCCAAAAAATCAGTCAAATATCAGGGGAGATAAGCAGTGACTGAAAAGAATGCAAGGCATTTCGTGTTTGGATAAACTCTTGTAAGGAATATAATTTTAAATATTTTGACAGCATTAAAAGTTCCAAAATTGTACATTTTAGGCATGTGCAAAAGTTCCCAGCAGAAAACCGGTTTTCAACTGTATTTTGGAGTCCATAGTTTTTTTTTAAAAAAGGCACTGGAAACTTTTGCACACCTAATAAATAAAATTTAAGTGCATTAAAAAAAAAAAAGAAAGCATTCTTAAAACAAATCATTTTACAAAATTTATATTTTAATCATGTATATAAATTTTGGGTGGGGGTGAGATATATTTGGGGTTGTGGTGCAAAAAGATATATCTGGATTTTAGTTGTCAGGTCAGGGAATTAGGGTGTTCTTCTGACACGAGATCACTTTAAATATTAAAGGTACAAACTAAAAGATGATTTTTAAAGACATATTTCCTTTATATAAAATTGGCCTTCATTGTGGTTTTTCCAGTATTTGCTTAATATACTTTGAAAAATGGGTGGGGTAAAATTTTTTATTCTTTTTATAAACATAGCATATTTGCAATATGAAACATAGAAAAAATAGGGGAAAAGATAGATCAAAATATGAGCAAAAATGTAATATTTAGAATTAAAAAATAAAGCTTAAAACTCAACCATGGGCGTCCGCTGGGGGTTGGGGGGTGGCAAACAGGGATCCCCTCTCCTGGATCAGACCAGGGGTGGGGGGGTGGGGGTGAAACTTGGAACCTTATACAGGCTGGGGATCAAGGAGTCATATGAACAGTGACAGCTTAAGCACCCCCTAGTCCCTTAATTGACAACTGAAATCCAGATATATCTTTTTGCACCACAACCCCGAATATACCTCCCCCCCCCCAAAAAAAAAAAAGATTGTGACAGCTTAGGACAAGTCACAGCTTAAGCACCACCTAACTCCCTGACCTGACAACTAAAATCCAGATATATCTTTTTGCACCACAACCACAAATATATCTCACCCCCACCCAAAATGTGGCAGCAGACACCCATGAACTCAACATGACATTGTAAGAATCCATTAGGAAACTCTAAATTCAAGAGAAACTTTCACTGAAATGAAAATGTTTTTATCCAAGCAATAATTAAAAAAACTGACAATAATAATAAAACGAGAACATTTTTTTTTAGAAAAGTTTGTTCAGTTTTAATATACTTTGATTTCCAAGTACATAGATTGTTATTGTTCATGTTTCTTGAAAGCACAACTGATGTGCAAATATACTCTAAAGTACACAGAAGTAATTTTTTTTCATTTTTTAAAAAAATATTCTAATAATAAACAGAACAAAATTCTTTACCATAAATTTGAGGTAAAGCAACAAAGTTTATCAATAACAAAAACAAAAAATATCAAATTTTGTCATGAGATCAAAATATTTAATTTGGTCCAAGAAATTGAAAAAAAAAAAAAATAAAAATAATGGGGGCACAAAATCTAAAAGATAATGTAAAAAGAAATCTTTAAAAAATTTTTTTTTTGGAAGGGGGCAGTCGGACTGAGAAAAGACAAGACAATATTCCAGGGGTGGCCGAGCCACTTGGGCTCTTTGCTATTTAATGTGGAAGCTCGTGGAAATATGTTGGTTGAGCTCCTTCTCTCATCACAGTTGATATAAAAAGGTAAATAAGAAAGAATTCAAGCTTTACAATTATTTACCGGGTATGAAATGCGAAACCCCACATGATTAAAACACAAGTATTTAACAATAAACTATGAAAAATACTTTCAGTTTCAGTGTTCTAGATGTTATGAAATATTAAAATTCGAAAACTGGCAATGGGAGAGTGTGCTGGGAAAAGTGGATTTATGCCTTTCCAAAGGACATTAGCGTGAAGTGAACAACAACAGCCGGAATACAAACTGATCACCAATTCTGTTTTCTATGCCAAGAAAAGTTACACCTCACAGCACTTATCTTAAAAAATCTAATTATGAATGGCTTGGCTTCACAAACAATGATTTTAGGATGGTTTTCCACAGCATTTGGACCATAGACGGCAGGGCCAATGTGCAGAGTTAACCTCCAGCCCGAGCAGTGTAGTTTTAAGGTGAAGTGCAACTTGCTCCGGGTCAACCCCACCCTTTAAACTGAGGGTTTACATCCTATTGGCCTCTGGAGTGGAGCAGATAGGAGCAGAGCCCATAGGTGGTAGGTTTGACAGGAGTGTCCTTCTCCTGACAGATGCTCGAGATAGCTATAAAAAATCTAATTATATCGTACAATAAATTATGAAAATGAAAAATATTTTCAATTTCAGTGTTCTAGATGTTATAAAATATTAAAATTCTAAAATTTTAAAATTCATAAAATTCTAATGAGCGTAGTTCTGCCTTCTGTATTGGATTCATGTATACCTTCTGATGGATGTCAACATCCTGATTGCGACGATTTAAGAATTTAAATCCTAATTTTAATGCTAGATTTGAGTGAGGCCTTGTTCCCAAGCGCTGAGGTAAGATTAAAGATTATGGTGGTAAGCAGAGGGATTAAAGAACTTTCAGGTCTGCAAGGGTTACAAGGGAATGTCAAAGGAATGAGGTAAGGGGTAGGGGTGTAGATGTGAACTTTGTGATTATTGAAACTAATACAAATTAACAGTTTAAAAACTATGTACATGAATAAATATTACTACATACATTTGTTGATATATATATATACAATTATTTCGTTACCTCCGGGAATTTGTCAGTCAGCTGTGAGAAAAAACTAATTTTTAAAGGTCTTACTATTAATATTTACAATCTACTTATATAAATTCCAAAGAGTCACGTTGAACAAAACTAATTTATAAAAATAACATCACAGATCTGACGTGGGGCTGGTATTCAGATACGCTAACGATTAAGCTAAGATGACAGTTAATGAATGATTGTAAAATTTAAACTTTAATAATTTCGATAAAGCCAAAACCTAGTTTTACAAAGAATAGTTGGATTGAAAGCACACAAAATTATTTTTATTTTTCCGGGAGAAAGTATCTTAATAATTTATTAAGAAAAACAACCTATTTTTTATCGAATGTAAGTAACTTCAAACATTTCAGAAACAGTTTCCAAAGAAAGACTAGCGACACCAGTTCAATATGGCTAGTTTCTTCAATGTTGACACATGGAATTTGTTTATCTTGGTAACACTGCTGACGTTTCAGTGACGTCACCGGTGTCGAGGCAAAATGTGTCCCTTGTCGATTCGACAATTTTCAGGGTGCCTGATGTAAACTTGATCCAATTATTGTAACAAAATGTGTATGTAACAATAAAAACTTAAGTGTAAATTTTGTTTATGTCTTGCGGCTCTCAAATATCTGAAGTTTATGGTCTTGTGGCTCTGTAATGTAATTAAGCAAGTTTGGCCACCCCTGGGTATAATTAATGACATGAGATATACAACCGTTTGGCCACCCCTGCAATATTTCCATGACATAACCCCCATCCCCTCTGTTGTTTTCTGACCAAACAGAGAAGTTATGGAGTGACTATAGACATTCACTAAACTTAATTGGGTCTTTTTGTTAGTCCTGCCCGACCACACCAAATCTTCTGACTGACCATCCGTCCGTCTGTCAGACTTTTCTGTTCATCTGTCTGTTAGTGTTACACTTTAAAAATAAAAATTTTAATTTACGGGGGGGGTTAGAGATTTTGAGAATGGAATCGCAACACAAACACTGCAAAGAGGGCAGGGAGAGTGAGACAGAAGCAGGGGTGGGGGTGAAGAATAAAGATATTCGCTAAAGACGAACGGCTGAACTTGGTCATCAAGAAAAGAAGAAAGTCGACAAAGTGAATGAGGTGGAATAGAACTTGCTTTTGAGTGTCTGTGAGCGGAAGATTTGGTAAAGTGTCGGGGATGGTCGATTCAGGCAACATCCACGAGTGATTTTCAGATACTACAGTACTTTAAATTTACACCCCAAAGCAACGGGTGTTTTACTATTAATTATGGATATTACAGGTCAATGTATTTTTGTTTGCTCAATAAATGTAAATTAAAGAAAGTTAAGGACGTTTATGCAACTTGATTGTTATTATCTTATCAAGATAATAACCTTGGATTAGTCAGTCAGTCAGTCAGTTAGGGCAAAGGTTAATTGAGATCTTTTATCTTTTTTTTTATTTACATTCATTTAGCAAAAATCCGATGAGCTGTAATTGCTATAATAATTTAGAGTGGTGGAGACTAATGAAAAAGACCCACTTAATTTAGTTCAGCACAGAACCAAACGGGAGGAAAGGGCAGGAAGATGCACGCACTCCCAATCTCAAGTGAGAGTGCCTTTATGCCTGCCTTGAAAATCAGCATCCAAAATCGTTACTTTTATTTGGACTCACTGACCCCTGAATGCTTAGGCGTATGGGAACTTTGGTTAAGGGGGGCAGGGGGCTTGATTTGCCTGAAATTTTACACAGATAAAAAACACAGGTACTAATTTCCAATAAAATGTCTTTTTATCAATCGACGATACACAGCACAAATCACTCAACATACAACTTAAAAGAAATATTGTTTTCTGCCTTTCTTGACTGCAAAAGTATAAATTGCCCGAATTTTCCCCGAATTTGAGGGGGCAGTTCTCCCCCTTGGCCGTACGCCTACGTCTGAATGTAACTAAAAATGGTTTGGGTTTTCCAATAAGCAGTTATATTGGTTGCAAGCCAGAGTTTATCAGAGCAACAATAACAAAAGAATAAATAAATAAATAAATTATATAAAAATAAAAATAAATCAATAAATTGATTACTTTTTCAAGTTTAGATTTAACTCTGGTTGGTGCATACACCATCAAATCTCACAATTACTGTATTTGATGGCATGTAAGAGCCCCCCACCCCCCTATTTCAACAGGGAATATTAACTTTTAAATTCATAGAATATCACAAGAGAAATAACTTATTGAAATTATCTCCCTTTGACCATTTAGATTTTTATTTTAATTTTCTTTTAATTCAATTCACAGAAGAGTTCCACTATTTTTTATGCTATTCATTGAAGAGTTCCACTGTCAGTTTCAAATGTATTTCTCTGGATTCCTCTCATTTTGAATCCAGTTGTTTTAAAACCCCTCTTAAAGTTCTGGCCAATTTGGTGCTGGTCAATGAAGGGGGAAAGGGGGGGGGTCTTCTATGCTGTCAAATACTGCAGTTCTGGAAACAAACAGGTAAGACACAAAAATATTGATTTGGCTTTTCATAACTCGTAAAAGAATTTGGTTAATTGGATTACAATTCGGTGAAGAGTATTCAACTAATTAAAAGGAAAAGAGGTAGGAGGAGGAGGAGATGGCGGTGGTGGTATTATGATGAGGAGGAAGAGAAAAAGATTAGAGTAATAACATCATAACAATATTCAAGTCAAGCAACCGTCACATCTGAAAACATGAATTCCTTCAAGAGTAACCTTGAAAGGGATATTGGTCACGAGAAATTTAATTATCCTTTCTCGCACCAAAAATAATTTGTACACACACCCGAGTCTTAAAAAGAAAAAAGAAAATTACAAAAGGAATGAAACACAATGCGCATGAATACTCCTTTCTGAATTATCTACGTGACCACGATTGTGGTGCGTGCGTATTATTGTTATTTCTTCTTCATGCATTTGTTATTCTTCTCGCCTTTTGTTGGGCACTAAAAAGTCCAAATTTTCAAAAAACAAGCATGAACGCTGCTGGACACAAACTAAGGACCAATTTGGCATAACAATTTTGTAGCACCGCCACCCATATATGCTGTGTTGGGAGTGATCAAATAAAAAGTTGGGCTGTGATCACTAAAAAAGGTCTGAATTTTCAAAAAACAAGTGGGCACAATCTAGTGATCAATTTAGCATAAACTTACATTGTATATTGAACCTGCCTCTAAAAACCTATTATGGGGGGAATTTTCAAAAAACAAAAAAAAACATTTTCCCTAGTCATTGAGGGGAGTGTGTGTGTGTGCAAAATTGCAAGTGAATGGTTAGGGCTGGGCAAAGTACAGATAGATACATATAATTGTCAGAACACACAAATAATCTAAACCCAGCAACAGTGATTAAACTGGTCTGTTGTGTGTAGCAGTGATTAAAAATTACATTTTGATTTTCCTCAATGTGGACCAACATAATCTATGGAAGGCAATCTAAACTGTATTTGTTATTTACTGGCTAGAATGAAGATAAAAAGAGTCATAACATAAACGAAGTGCAGGTGGCCCAAGGGTTAACAGCAGTGAGAATGGAATTGGCTGGGACAGTGAACATGAACTATGCACTAATACCCTTGGGAAAGGCATGAATCCACTTCCCCCCACCAGCCATGCGTAAATAGCAGGGCAGTTGGCACTCGTTAGCCCTGTAAGGCAGTCCATCTTGGGAATCAGGCTAGCACCCCTGCTCACTTGCTACAAATGATGATTGAGTCTCCGTAGATCGTTAGAGAGATGGAGACAAAATCATTGCCTCATGTGTTGTACAACATGGAAAACATCTTTGCATTGTAATAACACAATGGTTAGCAAGCTACTCTCAAGGATCATTTGCTAATGTAGTGAGTTTAATCCTCACTGAGTGCCCCACTATGGTGGCCTTGTGCCAAACTAAACTGAGCTTCATAAATATCAACAAAAAAAGATTAATCATGGAAAGTTCTTTTTCCATCCAAAAATTGTTTATTCCTATAGACTCCTTGTGGAGCATAGGATTACAATAACTCTGCTCCGGTTTCAGTAGTAGGTATGTTTTTTATGGGTGGAGTTGCTAGCTGCATCCCCAACCCTTTTCTTTTACCTGGGCTTGGGACCAGCTATGGTGACTACCAATCTGGAGGTTTTGTTTCTGTCAGAATAATCTAACCTTGTCTTAGATAGACTGCCTTACAGGGCTAAAGAGATCCAACTGCCCAGCTATTTACCCATAACTGGGAGGAGAAGTGTATTCATGCCTTTCCCAAGAGCATTAGTGTGAAGTGAACATAAACAGCCTGATCTCTGCCCACCAATCCCATTTTCCATGCAGCTAACCATTATGCCACATCACACCTCCTCCATTCAAAAATCACCAACAAAATACAAAAACTTAGGACATGCGTGTGACTTCCAATTCAGTCAGATACAATGGGTCAATTGTTCGGAGTTCAATTCTGATCTCAGTTTGCAAGAATGGAATAACACCTCATGATTACATGTATTGTTCATTTTACAAAACAGAAAATATGTGCTCAATAAGTTTACAATACAAAAGCCTTGGAATAATAAAGTCTGCAGCCTAACACATAGTTATTAACTGAATTTTGATCTGAAATTTTTCGCTGTATCATGTTTGATCTATGTGATTAATGGAGAAGCATTGGGTTAAGTGCATTGACAAGGAAGGAGACTATGTTGAAAAATAAATATTTGTTGTATAAAATAAATCCTTTTTTCAGCATTAGCCTATGGACTTATCGATGTACCTACATATATATACATATCTCATATATGTGTGTATGTGCATATCTAATCTCTCTCTCATATATACAGGCCCGTCGCCAAGGGGGGAGGGGGTTCTGGCCCCTCCTGGAAATCACTATTATGTGAATAATTTTTGTGCTAATTTTTACAACATAAACCATTTTTACAATACATCTCCAGCGCTTGAAACTTCTTCACCTTCTTTCTTCAAACACTCGGCCATTTTTTTGTTTTGGCAGAGCAAAATGGCCAAACAGAATGTTTGCTTAAACATTTTGGCCATTTTTTTAACGTGTTTTTGACCATTTTTGGTATATTTTGGCCATTTCGGCCGTTTTTTGGCTATTTTAAAAAATTTAATGCTATTTTAGCAACACTGAGCACTTCTACTCACGGCACCCCCAGACTTAATGGATGCCCCCCACCTACTCGCTGTACGTTGGCGATGGGCCTGTATATATGTATACACACACATACACACACATGTACAGGCTGCTCTGATTTCATGCCTTTTTGATTTATGACGATTGATAATAACACTGGTTTACCAAATCTTTTTTCTTTTTTGTAATTCCAGTAGAATCTAACTCTAATTGAAGGAGTTTTTGTGAGTGTGAATGTACCGAGATAACTCAACAACTGGTCATTGTACAAAGTTGATATTCGCCAGATATATTAGTCAGCACACAAGGCAGTGCAGTGTCAAGTTTGAAGTTTCTTTGATCAGCGGTTCTCGAGAAATCTAATAAAAATAATTAAGGATTATAGATCTTTTATCTAAAATTATTGATCTAAATATAGATATATAATATCTAAATTGGTGATAGATCTAAACCTAGATATAAAATATCTATATTGATGATAGATCTAAATTTAGATATAAATTAACTGAATTACTTCGAAGCTGTAGTTTCATACAATGGACAGAAATTTATTTTACATGACTATTATGGCAGGCTGTTACATACCATAAAGTCAGGCCCCTTCCAAACATGCACCTTTGGAACAGGAACTGCCCTAGTTTTATTAATTAGGTTATTTATCTTATATATTAAAATAACAAATTAATATTATATTTATTAGTAAAAACTTAAAATGCTTATATAATGGATTTATTTTGTACCAATTTCTTTTAGGCCAACTCTTCTAAAATCAGGGTAACCTGTATATATATTACATTGAACTATTAAACTTGGCCAATTACTACTGCAGAGTGTCAAGGTAAGAAGTGAAAATATCTGAAGATGATAGAATAAAAACTAAAGTGGTTTTTGTGGTGGGAAAGTGACAAGAGAAGAGGCAATAAATCTACTCAGACATTTGAAAGTGGATTGGAGAAGGTGTAAAAAGTGGGAGAATGAGATGAACACTGATTTATTATCTGAAGCAAAACACTCAAGACATTATTTCTTCTTTACTAAGGTTTAAAAAAATAAGCAGAATTCTCCATAGCAATGTACAAATAAATAAACAGGTCTGGTTGGTCACTCAATAGAAACCGTTTTTGGCAGCATGCCGTGTTGGGGGTGATCAATTAAAAAATTGGAAAAAGGGATGATCAATGAAAAAGCTATTTCTTTCGCCTTTTGTTGGGCAGCGATCACTAAAACTTTTCAAAAAACAAAGTTGCCTGACACAAACTAAGGGACCAATTTAGCATAAACTTA
>VCCN01004987.1:1116304-1135334 GCA_006491835.1 Architeuthis dux | reverse complement strand
GGCAACTGGCCAGGCGATAAGATGGCCCTGCTTAGCGTCAACCGTCTTCCTCATAATTGTAACTTGGATTTTTAGTATTTAGGTTTTAATTGAAATTTTTATTCTGGAAGTTTGTGTGAATGTCTGTTTATGTAGAGGGAAAGTAAGGTTCATGCCTTTCCTGAAGGGAAATAGCTGTACTTGAAATCATTTTCCCTCTTCACCTACTATTTTTAAGCAAATTGTAGAAAAAGAATTCCTAATGCCAATAAATGTTTTATACCATTACTTGGACACTTAGGTGTACAAGCAAATGCAAATGTGCCCCCCTCCCTCGGGCAAAACAGTGTAAAATCTTGGGCAAATCAGTGTATTTCAGGCAAAACTGTAAATTTTCAGGTCAAAACAGGCCCTTTGTGTCTCTTAATCAAAGAGTTCCCCATACTCTCATAGTTGGACACTGAAAATCAAAATCAAAATTAAAATGAGGTTATTGTATATCGACTTGTGTTCAAGTTTTGTACAAAAAAAAAACGAATATATCTAAGATAAATGAAATGTGACAGTTACTATGCCAACAAATAGGATTACATCAACACCTGTTTACAAGTTCAAAAATTTATGACAATTTATAACAAAAGATTCCCACACGGATAGAACGTAGGCTATTTATTTATTTACCTATTAACATAAAGGTGACCAACATGAATTTAGATCAGTTTAGCTAAACAGCTGGAGATATAAATGTGCATGCATGAATGTGTGTGTGTGTGTGTGTGTGTATACAGAGTGCGTAATGCCTAGTATATGACAAGTTCATATTGTATGTATTGTATAAACAGGAATGTATACTTTTTCCATATTTACATATATTTATTATTATTTCTCATGCGCAGCAGGGTGCATGGAGATTGGTGACAAAGTCTCGATTTTCTTTGCTTATATCAGATTAGTGGTTGAGACCAGGACTTTAAACTCACAAGTTTTTTATGACTAATCACACAGCTTAGAGTGTACTCAATTTACTGTTGAGTGCACAGGGAAATTTGTCCTAGTAGGTACTCCAATGAGTTTTTACAGGAAGATCTTATACATCTGGTGCCTATTACTCCTTATAGGTCTTGTTATTCTGAACAATTTGATACCTCATTTGTCTCTCTACTTCTATTAGTTCACTAATTATGATTATGTATTCATTTGTGGACTCGCAGCAAATTGAACACTTACAGAAAATGGCCTTTTCAACACCCTATAAAACTGAAAAGCCATCATTTTTTTAATGTGTAGACTTTGTGTACTTGCTTAAATTTTATACGAAACTGAAGAACATTTATTTTTCTACTAGGTGATATTGGTTCCAAAGACATACATTGAAAGAGGAGGTGTCAGCAATCATTTATTTATAGACACCTTTTATTTCGACCACAGTAAAAAACTGTCACAGCGTAGTTTGGGCACTGTAAACACATTAAATTGAAAATTCACTGTAAAATTATTTTTAAGTCAAACGGTGACAAATAAGACACCAACAGATTCAGAATTGGACATTCTTTATTATGGCATGCATAACAGTTTTGTATTAGTCAACATTATGGAGAATGAACACTTGAGAAACAGGGGAAAATTAGTGTCACTGCGCCATTTTCGCCCCCAAAACTGACTGTTTGGACTACCTAGTCCTAGTCAAGAGTGTTGCACACTCTTTTCTCATAGCGGGAATTGAACCCAGAACCTTCTGTGTGTGAGGCAGACATGCTAACCATTACATCATCCGAGCGGATGTATGTAGTAGAGAAAAGAAAAGACATACATATATTTACATACATATGCATACAGAAAAGATGTACACAGCTGGTAAACATTTAAATGACTGTTTTAAATTAAAACAGTCATTTTTATAAAAATAAAACAATCTTATTATTTTTTACACATTCATTTCAACTAAATTAAAAGTTTTAATTTTGTGTTGAAATGAACGACTAATGTGATAGGATTATTTTATTTTATTTTATTTAAAATAACGATAAAGCAATTGCATTGTCTAATTTTGAGAGAAGACTTATTGATATTCAAACTTTATTTCAGACAATTGAATCTTTTTTTTGTATCCTATATGTTGTCAACACAACGTTTCAGGAGATCTTGATGAGGGCTGAAGAATGGATCAGCCGAATAGTTGTGTTAACAAAAAATTAACTGTTTTGGGTTATCTGAATCTTGACCTAAAATCTTTCCTACCACTCCATGTCTGGTCAATTTGAAATCCCAATAAATACAAACAGAACCTGAGTTTCGAAAGCATGTAATGGTTTACATTACCAGGGTAGCCAGATAGTTGGAGACATTTCTGGCCAAAACACGCAAACAATGGCCAAATACCAAAATTGTTTATATATATATGACTTGTATACTTTTTTTTATTTGGGACTCTAAACTTTGACGTGAAAAAAATAGCTGTTTAAATTGCAAGATACCCAATAAGTTTCAGGTGGTGTTATATAGATAAAAATAAATTTTAAAAATAAATATTTTTATTTATGCTAAAAAAGATAAGATACATGAAATTTAAGTTTCAGATGTAAGTTATAGATAAAGGTTTGTTTTTTAAATTCACAAACAATTTTATTTAAACTGGAAAAGTTAAAAGACTTAAAATTTTAGTTACAGATAATAATAAAGGTTTATTTCACAAACAAACAATTTTATTTACAGTACACAAAAAGTGTTGTTTTTTTTAAACATTTAAAAACATTTTTCCATAAATTAAGCTTTTTAAATATATTCTATTTTAAAAACAGAGTTCCCAAGCCAAAAATCTGTAGTTTTATTGAATTTTATTTTATCTTTTCTATATGCTAATTGTTACGTCCCATTGCAATACATACTTCAGTACACACCAAAATTAAGAATTTATTAAAAATACTACCGCAAAAAAGTCAACTATTTTGTTCTGTATGAATGCCAGAAAGTAAGGGTCCAATTTAGCATTAAAATTACATCATAAATAGAAACCCATGCATAACCTTAAAAAATTGACTTCTTTTAAACTGACAAATTTTCTGAGGAAACGAAGGTCTTATGGATTGAAAGCACAAAAAGTTACTTGCGAAAATTCTTTTTTTCTATTTTTTAAATAAAATGTTTGAAGGAAAAGGAAAAAATGCCAAAAATTGCAATATGACCAAACCAAAAAGTTCATGGCCAAACGTTTGTTTTTTATATTTAGGGCAGTGAATTTCTATATCCACAGATATCCCCTATGGGTCGTGCTATATTTACTGACAACGATTCAACAACAAGTTACTGACAGCAAATTACCAAAATTTATCGAGATGTAATATTTATCGAGATACAATTTACTGAAATATATAATTTACTGAGATCTTTAAAATTACAAAACAGAGCGAAAATCTATTAAAAGATTTGGCAATCATTCCGAGGGGGGCTCATGCTGTTTTCAGCTATTTAGGTACTTCCAAAACTTTTGATGAAAAAGTAATACGTGACGAGAAGTTAAAAACTTGTATAAGAATTATTTTTATTGTAAGAAATATTTATCCCATTCGTAAAAAAATGATCTAAAAATTATGTTTTTCATATTTAGAACCAGAGATTTTTGTCTTTGAAAAAGTTGTTTCCAGTCTAAACAATGAGGAGATAATTAGCAGATAGAAAAAATAAAATAAAATTCAATAAAACTACAGATTCTTTGTTTGGGAACTTTGTTGTTGCCTTTTTTTCTAATAGAATATATTTAAAAAGCTTATTTTATAGATAAATATTTTAAATGTTTAAAAAAAAAACAACAAATATCTTATCACTTTTTGAGTACTGTAAATAAAATTGTTTGTTTGTGAAATAAACCTTTATTATTACCCGTAACTAAAATTTTAAGTCTTTTAACTTTTCCAGTTTAAATAAAATTGTTTGTGAATTTAAAAAAAAAAAAAACCTTTATCTATAACTTACATTTGGAACTTAAATTTCATGTATCTTATCTTTTTTAGCATAAATAAAAATATTTATTTGTAAAATTTATTTTTAAAACCTTTATTATCATCTACATAACTTACAACTGAAACTTGTTGGGTTCTTGCACTTCAAACAGCTATTTTTTCCCATCATCGTTTAGAGAGTCCCAAATAAAAAAAAGTATACAATTTATATATAAAAACACTTAACAATAAATAATTTACCTTCATCTTAATTTCGGATATAAAAAAAGCAACTAAAAAAATAAGATGAAGGTAAATAATTGTAAATAGTAGCCAAAAATTAAATAATGATTTACAATACTTCATCATCAAAAAAGTAAGTATAAATATCTAAGATTAAATTAAAAACATTTAAATATAGAAATGGCACTGAACTACGACATGAAAAATCAACTGACGGAAAACTGTTTGAACTGCAATGATACCCCTTACATTTCTTTAGTGTAAACAAACACAAAAATGTTTTGACCTTTTCGGTAATTTGTATATCTCAATAAATTGTCATCATCATCAGCAGTTATAAGACCACTGCTGGACAAAAGCCTTTCCCCTCTCCTTCCATGACGACCTAGATTGTGCTATCCTCTGCCATGTCTTACCAGCAAACTATTCTATCTCGTCCCTCCATCTTGTGTCTGGTCTTTTCCTACTGCGTTTACTGTCCCATGGGCACCAATTGGTTAGTCTTTCCCCCCATCTATTGTCATCTCTTCTTGCTAGGTGGCCACCCCATTTCCACTTTTGCTGCTTAATTATTTGTATAATATCCTTCACTCTAGTCGTCCCTCTGATCAATGTTGATGTTTTTCTATCTCTTAGAGTTATCCCTAGCATTGCTCTTTCCATGGCTCTCTGTGCTATTCTAAGTTGGTTTTCAGCTCATTTTGTTAATTTCCATGTTTCGCATCCGTAAGTCATGGCTGGTATTATGCAACCGTTGTATACTTTATGCTTTAAGCACATTGGTAAGGTGCTTTTCAAAATGTCTCTATTCATACCGAATGCTTTCCAACCTATCGGTATGCATCATTTTATTTTGCAGTCATAGTCTTTCTCTAGCTTTATTACCTGTCCTAGGTAGATGTATTCATCAACCTCTTCTAAAGCCTCTCCTTCTATCGTCTTTTGGGGGGATTACCTCGTTAAATTGTTATCGGTGAATTCCCTACTACTTGCTAAAAAGTTGATGTTATTGAAATGTGCTCCATGTGTCCGGGGGGTGTTGATTGGTTGTTCATGCAATGGGAACCCGGTTGTCAAACAAGTAAATTAGGAAGACTAATCGTGCTTGTTATCAAAAGAAAACCAAAAGTGTAGCTAATCCATTTCATTGTCCAGTTGTTTTGTTTGTAACTATAGAAAGGGAACTGGTCGTGTGAACTAGTTAATATGAACAAAACAATGAACCGGCTTGTTGTATTGCCACAAGCCCTTGTTGTAGTAACACTATTAATTAAGAAGATTTTGTAGATATGTTTTTTTAATTTTATTTTATTTTTGTAAGATTAAGAAAACTGTTTTGTCTAAATTTCTGAGATGAGGGATTACACCGTTCAACGCGATATTTGCTCTTGGGTAGAGGGTTTTATTTCCCGGTTGCTTAAAAAGCGTATAAAATGTCAGTTAAACTTTGCTTTTGTGACCAGGACAGTGATATTCATGTGGAGTGGTTTTTCTTACTTTATGTTATATGTTAGAAAGAATGTTCAAATTCACCCGTTGGAAATAAGTAGATTTCAAATTGTCCTGATCGCAATGGCAAAGTTTGAAGGGAATAATTGACATATTCTATACTTACTTTTGATAGAGCCAATTAATATAATCAATCAGAAAATAACACTTATTACCCATGAACAAAAAACAAAAGTAAAAAAAAGTTGCACATTATTATCATTATTAAACACTAATTCCCTAGTGTCGTCATTTTGGTTGTTGGCCACAACGGCCGAAACGTTGTGAAGAATAAAACAACCAAGATGAAGACAGAACTTGGCGAAGGTGGTTCTGATTGGAATTCAGCTAGCTGACGTCACGCAGACATGCGATCTGTCGAAAACAAGTAGATCAGTGGGGAAGAAACGGGGTACAACTTAGCGAAGGAGATCCTGATTGGAATTCAGCTGACGTCACGTAAACATGAGATCTGTCGACAATTTATGAAGCGAACGCAATTTAATTTATTCAAAGCAGTAACAATTAATTTATAATTTCATGTATTTACTTCTGGTTTTCCTTTTATCAAATCTCTTATTTCTTTTAAATTATGCGCCATTTTTAACATTGAGTGTGCGCAGATGTGAACTTTTCACACTAAGAATTCCAGACGGGACCACCTTCGCTAAGTTGTGCCAGAAATGTTTCGCAAACAAGTCGAGGTTCAGATATACGATTATTCATCGAGGTGGTTGTTTTATAAGTTATTTTGTTACAGGTCCTACACACAGGACCGACGTTATCATGATGAGGCCAAACTAGGGAGCCGCCTAGGGCGCAGTACTCACTTTTCAGGAGAAAAGTTTAAAAGATCAAGCGACCGGAGTCGCACATTTTTAGTTTCGCCTAGGGGGCATGAAACCACTGCCCCTGACTACACACACTAATCTTTTTTTTTAACTTTTGTTTACAAATTGATTGAGCATTATACAAATAAATAAATAAATAAAAGGCCACCAAACACTCACACAGAGTGAAAAAGAAAGTATCCTATTACTTCATATCCGCAGTTTTATACAACGGGTGGAAAACAAGAGCCCAGTTAGTTTAGCATTGTTACATTGTAAATTTCATAAATAGACCTCACTAAAACGTTTAAAAAATCAATTTTTCTCAAAACTGACAAATTTCCGGAAGAAACAAAGGTCTTATTGATTGAAAGCGCATAAAATTGCAAAGGAAATAAACATTTCTTTACGAAAACGACGATGTTAACTAAGACGAATCTTGACCAAGAAATCGTTACCGGCTGCCAAACTACGGAACGAATACATACACACATATATATATATATATATATACACACACACACAGTAATAACAAAAAAACAACAACTCTTTTTTCATGTACTTGTAAAATCCCGAAATCAAACATAAATAACAATTAGTATTAATGGTAAGAAAAGCTACTTACTTGTAATGGTACGAGCACTACCCATTTATACGCCAGAGAAAGTAACAGAAAGTTAGTCTGTAAAAGTTTGGGCTGTTGGTGATATCAGAAGTAGTAGAGTACTTTTCAACAGACACTATTATTCGGGTATGAATGTTGACTGGGCGTCGCTTTGAATATAGGGGTTGGGGGAGATCATGACAAAAACGTATTTGTGGGTCTGGGTATATTCAATGTATATTCAAATAGTTATAAAGTTTTCAGCAAGCAGTGCATAGTCACAGATGCCCACGTATATCCATAGACGCCAGCCAGAAATACACACATATACAGTGTGTATCTGACTGGCTTATCACTGTGGGTTTTACATATATTTGTGACAGGGAGAGAGAGAGAAAGAGAGAAAGTGTACATACCCTCACAGTCACACCTACGCACTTATCATTCCCACCCATGAGACCTCAAGAAGAAACACGGTGGCCAGATAGTTGGAGACATTTCGGGCTAAAAACTCACCAGAAAAGTGGCCAAATGCAACTTTTTTATTTTATAAAACATACATTGCATTACAGACCAGAAATAAGAATTTATTAAAAATACTACTGCAACAAAGTCAACTTTCTTTGTTCCGCGCGAAGGGCTGAAAGTAAGGGTCCAGTTTAACATTACAATAATACTGTAAATAACCTTTAAAAAATTGGGGTTTTTTCAAACTGTAAAATTCCCTTAGGAAAGCACAAAAAATTACTTGCTAAAATGTTTTTTTCTATTTAAAAGAAAATGTTCGTAGTAAACGAAAAAATGCCAAAAAATGGCCAAAATTAAATTTGGCCAAACCTAAAAATTCATGGAGATATGCTTTTCAAAAAGGCCAAATTTGTCATATTTAGTCATAGAATGGACAAAATGGCAACCCTACGGTGGTAATCAATTAGGGGAAGGGATTGGGGGCACTAGGAGCTACAATTTCTGCATTTTCATTGGTTTGGTTAATAAAGCACAAGGCCGACCGTAGGGTTCCTCTGCTGCCCCCGGGCAAGCTGAACTTCGGTCCCTTCAAAGTATCATCATCATCATCATCATTATCCGTCATAAGTCCACTGCTGGACAAAGGCCTTTCCCATCTCCTTCCATGGGGACCTATCTTGTGCTAACCTCTGCCATGTCTTACTGGCAAATTTTCTATTTCATCCCCCCATCTGTTGTCTGGTCTTTCCCTGCTGTGTTTACTGTCACATGGGCACCAATCGGTTGGTCTTTCCCCCCCATCTATTGTCATCTCTTCTTGCTAGGTGGCCAGCCTATCTCCATTTGCGCTACTTAATTATTTGTATAATATCCTTCACTCTAGTCCTCCCTCTGATCCATGTTGATCTTTTTCTATCTCTTAGAGTTATCCCTAGCATTGCTCTTTCCATAGCTCTCTGTGCTATGCTAAGTTGGTTTTCAGCTTGTTTTGTTAATGTCTATGTTTCGCATCCGTAGGTCATGGCTGGTATTATGCAAAATGTATATTTTACGCTTTAAGCACATCGGCAAGGTGTTCTTCGGAATATCTCTATTCATACTGGATGCTTTCCAACCTATCGTTATGCATCGTTTTATTTTGCTGTCATGGTCTCTCTCTAACTTTATTACCTGTCCTTAGCAGATCTATTCATCAACCTCTTCTAGAACCTCTCCTATCTTTTTTGTGATCTTCTAGAACCTCTCCTATCTTTTTTGTGATCTTCTAGAACCTCTCCTATCTTTTTTGTGACCTTATCGTTGAACATTACTTTTGTCTTTGTTCTGTTCATATTTTAGCCTACTTTTTTTTACTTTATATGGTTTAAAGATAACTAATATATTCCTTCAAAGTATAATATTATTTATTTATGTTTTAGTGGGGGAAAATATATGTTGATAAAGGAATTTAAAAAATTTAGTTAAAATATAAAATGACCTACAAATTAGAATTGTAGCTGAATTTTAAAATTGTAACTTTCTCACAGTTTAAACAAGAGTTATTTCCCTTGCACTATTTAACCTATAGCTGGATGGAGAGATTGATTCATGCCTTTCCCAAGGGTATTAGTGTGAAGTGAATACAAACTGTCCTAGCTAGAGTTTGAACTCAGCTTGCTGAGTCCATTCTCCAAGCCGTTATCTACTTGGCCACACCGCAGCTCCCATGATCTGCAAATTAATAGAGAATTAATACGAGAGTTGCAACAAAACAAAACAATTGACTATGAACGAGCCTAATGGGAATTCCCTCATTTATGTATGAACTGTATTAGAAAACAGGTCTGGTTAGTCACTCAATAGAATGTTGGGGGTGATGAATTAAAAAATTGGAAAAAGGGGTGATCAATGAATAAGTTACTTTTCTCGTCTTTTGTTGGGCCATTATCATTAAAAAAAGTCTGAATTCTTTTTTTAAAAAGCGTGAAGGCTGCCGGACACAAACTTAGGGGCCAATTTAGCATAAACTTACATTGCAAATTGAACTCCCAACTAAAAACCTATTTAGGGAGGTAATTTTCAAAAAACAAAAAAAAACATTTGTTCTAGACATAATAAGGAGTAAATGTTTAAATTTTCAGCCCTCTAGCTCCATTGGTGTGGCCCGTATGTGCGACACATACATACATAGCCAGAAACCTTTGGTGACAGTTTTGGTTGACGGTTTCTAATAGAAGACATAGTACATATTTAATTTTTAAAATTTTAGCTTCTCTAGGGCTGATTTTGCACTAGTTAATTAATAGAATTAATTATTAATTAATTAATAGAATTAAGTAATAATCAATTAAAAGTATTAGTCAAGTATATGACTCTTTCTCATCTATTTATACACACATTATAAGATGTATTACACACACGCATACGCACAATATAAGATGTATTACACACATACATACAATATAAGGTGTATTACACACACGCATACACACAATATAAGGTGTATTACACACATACATACACACAATATAAGATGTATTACACACATACATACACACAATATAAGATGTATTACACACACCCATACACACAATATAAGATGTATTACACACATACACACAATATAAGATGTATTACACACACGCATACACACAATATAAGATGTATTGCATACACACAATATAAGATGTATTACACACATACATACACACACTATAAGATGTATTACACACACGCATACACACAATATAAGATGTATTACACACATACACACAATATAAGATGTATTACACATATGCATACACACAATATAAGATGTATTACACACATGCATACACACAATATAAGATGTATTACACACATACATACACACAATATAAGATGTATTACACACATGCATACACACAATATAAGATGTATTACACACACGCATACACACAATATAAGATGTATTACACACATGCATACACACAATATAAGATGTATTACACACACGCATACACACAATATAAGATGTATTATAAAAAATATTCATGAACATTTATACAGAATTTATATAAGATTTATGCTTATACAGAATTTATATAGTGAGATATTATTTACATATATTTATATAGAATTAGTGAGATATATGACTTTATCTACAGACAGTATAAGCTTTATTTAAAAACAATCCTGTGATTGATTCTATACGATGTGGCAATAAAGATAAATATACCATGCTGGGTGTGATTCTGTGCCTCATAACGCAGAATTCTGACCAAATTTGCTAAAATTTTGTTAGTCGCACAAATTTTACACATTGTTTTTAACTGCATTCATGTTTGTAAAAGATTTTGTCTCGCGTCCTCACAAAGAGAGCAACCTTTGATCTAGATCTCTGCACTCCCTTATCACTCGTTCTTTTGAGCAGGTATGTCTCATAGTGGTGTTACTGTGTGACCATGCTTTTTCACACCCTGAACCATGTGTAGAAGAAATAAAGATACTAAGGAAATAGAAATACGATCAACAGGGCAAACCTGGATATTTATTAAGCTGAACTTCTTATGGCACAATACCAAATTGGGGGGGGGGAGCAATAGGGGTAGGACAACTGCTATGTCTATCTTCCAAGTGGAGATGGCCTGCGAAATGAGAAAATCAGCATTCAAAATCCTGGGTTTTACATGGCTTGAACACCAACCTCTGGCAAAATTGGAAAACACCTTAACCACAACACATGAGAATATGCAGATCTGTATCAAGTAACATTGATTACAACTCAAAACCAAATTCAATATTTGTGTGGAGAATGCTTTTAACTTAGAATTAACCATAGACTAATATACATTTCTCACCTCTCAACATGAAGTATAGAAAGCAGACAGAGTTGCTTGAACCTAACATTTCTTATCTTTTCGCTGCCATAGACACGATAACTCATCTTAGCGAGGCATCAGTAACTGTGCCACAGATGAGATAATATATATTTTATTAAACAATATGGCCAAATCATGTTAGATATACTGGTTTCATGTGATCACCAAAGTTAAGCGGCGCCAAGCTTGTTTATTACCCAGGGGGAATACCAGATGCTGTATACATCAATAAGATTGTTCTGTGGCCATCTCGGCCTATGCTATGCCACCGATTAACAGTATATCTTGTCAAGCTAGAACCATATTGTTCACCCAGTCCTTTCTCACACACGCTGCTCCATGAAGTGACTGTGTGCTCCCCTAGGAGCTCCTATACTCGTATATCGATTGGCAGCGAACACTCACATTTTATTAATGTATTTTTCCTCATGTTAGATATTGCTTTGTACAATGCTTCTTTTGTGTATAAACAGATTTGCTAAAAATATGTCCCTCCTTGACTTTTGAATCCATGTAATTTGTATGTTAATTGAAGACAACCATGTCCATTTAGTTTGTGCCACAGGGGGTCGACTATCTGAGGAAAACCCGCCTGCATCCAACAGAGAGACATTTCTCCTCAGCAATTCCTCCAATAGCTAAGAAACAAAACCAAACTATAAAGTGAAAAGTATGTTTACAAAATGCAAAACAATGTGATAGTAGATATGAATGTACTGAATGCAAGGGGGCCTTATGTGTAGATCCATGTTTTAAGATGTTTCATACTCATTTAAATTATTAAAATATTTTAATATATTTATGTATGTATTACATTTATTAGATGTTCTGTTGTACATATTAGTTGATTTGGATGAAAATAGAACTGATTTAAACATGCAATGTTTTCATCATTTTTTTACAATAAAATCCTGGCACACGATTTACAACGTAGTCAGCAACGTCCAAACTTTTACATATACTGCGGGGCTGAAGTTGTACATCAAACCTTTGACTCTGATAATTCTATTTCTATTGTCTAATTCCAACTTCTTCATAAATGGCAAATGTATATTATTTATACCAGCCATGGGAAAACTGTGACCCTTTTGACTTTCTGAATAGCACACTTAATTCCATGAGGAAAATAATGTTTTATTAAAATTTCATCTGAGAAAAAAGGGAACCTTTTTTGAAGAAATGAGAAAATTCCAGGATAAGTGGACAAATGATTACTTCTTTGTTGAAGTAAAGAACAGACCAAGAATTTAATGTTAAGCGTCATTACACAATTAAACATTCCGGCTATGATAAATTTAAAGGAGATATCAGAAAGTTTAAAATTGAAACACTAAAGAAACAGATCGGTAGCCTAAATACACTTTTTTCTAAAAGGCAAACAGAGCTCAGCGAAATGGTGCATGCAAGCTCATATTCTTAGCAAAAAAGGTTCCTAACATTCTAAAAATTTTTCTGACGGTGAATTTGTGGCCCAGTTTATGATTAGCAATATATCATGCGGCCCGAGAAAAAGTTTGCCCATGCCTGATTTATACACATATTGGCCCAAGTTTGTCAGTAACACTTGAATTATGGTCTATAACTTTGAGAAGAGTCATTAACATACCAACATTTGTTTCGACAATCTAATCTCGTCCTAGCAAGTCGTCAGTCCAGTGCCTACAACAAGATAACTCGTCTCACAGTAGTGCATTATTCTTCTGCAAAATGGCAAAACCTACTAGTATGTTTACAAAATACAAAACAACGTGATAGTACATATGAATGTATTACATTTATTAGATATTCCGTTGTACAAATTAGTTGATTTGTATGAACATAAAACCGTTTTAAAAATGTAATGAAGTCTTTCAACTTTCATCAATTTTTTACAAGAAAAACCTGGCACAGGAGTTACAATGTTCAAAAATATACTTGGAAGCAAAAAGATTGCATACCTTGAGTGTGGTAATTCAATTCACCACTGAGTCATAGACTTCAAAAATGGCACTCAATGCCTCTCCACTAAGAACTCAGCACAAGGACTAGGATTGAGTAACCTCTCCCCTAGGCTAAGGTGTTACCGCCAAATCCCGCTGGATACACCGGTTCTTGTAAGATCACCAAAGTCAGGCAACGTCAAGCCTGGTCAGTACCCAGATAGGTGACTATTGGGGAATACCAGGTTTTGTAAGCAGAACAAAGCATAGATAAAATGACTACAAATCATTTACATCCTTTATTCCATGAAACAGCAGCTAAGTTTATCACCTTTACACAGTAATCATTTAACTTATGATAAGAAACAGAGATAACAAAAACGTTTGTAACCAATCAAAATACGCCACTGATATTACTATAGTATTATAATGCCCTCCACTTTTACTGAAATGCCAGATATTTGTTGTATTATCTTGCTGTATAGCAAATGAAAAAATTTAATTACTTTGCAAATAAAAAATATATGTATTTTAATATTTATGTGTATTTTCTTAGTTTGGGACCCCTTTATAACATATGCTACAGGCCCTGCACTGGTCTAATCTGGCTCTGCCTGGAATAAGGCATCTTTTTGTTCATTTTAAAGACATTTTCTGAATGAATCCTGTCTAATATTTACTCATCTTTTAAATCTAGAAACCTGATTATGTCTCCAATTTCTTACAATTCTAATAAAGATTCATAAAGATTGCAGTCATAAAATCAGATACAGGAATACCTTGAATAGTGTGGTTTTGATTATTACAGGTTTTGATGTAGAACGGTTAAGGTATTGCTGTACAAATTAATGTAACTAAGTATAAGATGGAAGAAAACACATTAAATTATAATAAGACCTTGAACAGTGCGGTTTTGAACAGTACAGAAAACTTTGGAACGAATTAAGCACACTAATCCAGGTATACCTGTATTCTGTTCATAAACTTTATATTTAAGAGAGTGCTTAGCCTGAATAAACAAAAACAATCTCCATACCTAAAAAATCATGATAGGTGTGTGTGTCCGTTTGTACGTACATCCAGATGCACATGTCCCTGTCTGTACATCCAGATGCACATGTCCACCTGTATGTCTAGATGCACGCGTCTGTCTGTACGTCCAGATGCTCGCGTCTGTCTGTACGTCCATATGCACGCATCTGTCTGTATGTCCAGAACATTAACTTAGTGCACTTATACTTACAAGGGATGGGGTTACAGTATTCTCTGATGTTTCTGATGTCATGGGCGTGGGGAAGGCTGTCCCAATTAGATGACATCCCTAACCTGTAGTTAACAACTTAGTTAGCTTAACTAGCGCTTAGCTTGTGACCTGAGAGGTTTTTTTTCTATAGTAAGTTCAATCCTGAGTGCTCCACATTCCTGGCCTTGTACCAGACTAAGCTAAACTCAGTAAATAACTTAAACACCATGAACAATACACAGCTTAGCATGAACAAACAAAAACAATCTCCATACCTAAAGAATCAGGATAGATGTGTGTGTCTGTATGTCCAGATGTATGTGTATGTATGTCTAGATGAATGTGTGTCTGTACGTCCAGATGTATGTGTCTGCCTGTATGTCCAGAACATTAAGTTAGCAGACTTTGGAAATATTTCAGCCCCACCTAGCAAATGCACAAACAATATCCATACCTAAAAAAGCAGGATAGATGTGTGTGTCTGTACATCCAGATGTGTGTGTCTGTCTGTCTGTCAGGCTAGAACATTAACTCAGCAAACTTTGGAAATACTTCAGCCCCACCCAGCAAATGCACTTTTGCGGGTTGACATATTCAAGTGGGTGGGGTCAGATTTAGGGACGCAGATAAATAGAGAGATTCAAGTTTTCTACGAAAGCAAAGACGACCACGAAATTCCATCAATCTTCGTAAAAAAAAAAGAAGAAATCTTATCCTATAATTGGTATTGAACAAAAACTTAAAATCAGACGAGTCATTTTTCTTTATAGCATTTTTTCACTGAAAGCCAAGAGTTCAAAAGAAAGACAGAAAAAATATACTAGCATTAAAACAATCATGAAATTCAAGAAACCAAATGGGTGGCAAGATATGATATGTGCCCAAATGCACCATTTTTAAAAAGTTGACATTTTTGTTGTTTTTAGAGCTACAATGCTCAGTTTTTTAAAGTTTCTTTTTAAGTTTGAGCACTCTGCATTATGGTTCATAGTGTTCAAGCTTCAACATAAAAGTTGATATTTTTTGTTATTTTTAGAGCTACAATTCTCATTATTTTTATTTTGAAGCTTGAGCACTCTGCATTATGATTCATAGAGCTCCAAAATAAAAAGAACTGAGCATTGTAACTCTAAAAATAATGAAAATATCAACTTTTAAAAATGATGCATGGGCACTTATCATGCAAGGCCAATCATATATATATCATCTAAAATCCAATGTAACTTTTTTTGTCTGTTTGTTTGTTGGTTGCTGTCATGCTAAAGCAAAAAGAAAGAAAGGAAGCAGGTAAAGCAAAGATTGTATCTGAGTGTCCACATATACATCACTACTACTACTACTGCTGTCTTAGTAATAGGACAGAATATACATTTTTTAAGTATAAAACTGATATTTTTCTCATATAAAAAAGAAATTTGTTTTTTACCCAAATCTGTTGCCTTTTTAAAAAAAAATTATTTAAAAAAAACAGAAAATATGATGTTGTAGAAAATTGACAGAAAAATATATTTCATTTGAGGTAAGCGTTTTTTGTTTGCAACAAATACATTTACACTAAAATATATATCTATCTGCATATTTCATCTATGTATAACAGAAAAATATGCATCATTTCTGGCAGGTACTATGCTAGTTTACCTCTGGCAATGAAGATGGAAGAGGCATATGTATTCACTCGTGTCTGTTCACCCAATATCTCCAAAAGTTCACAATGTATTTCAATGACATTATGTGGAAGGGTGGGACATGGATCAAGGAAGAATTGATTACAGTTACCTCCCCTGCATCGTAGCTACATGTCCACCCAATATCTCCAAAAGTTCTCAATGAATTTCAATGACATTTTGTAGAAGGGTGGGACATGGGTTTAAGGAATAATTGATTAAATTTTGGGGCGGATCCAGGAATCTTTTTTACAGTTACCTCCCCTGCATCGTCCACATCTCCAAAAGTTCTCAATGAATTTTAATGACATTTTGTGGAAGAGCGGGACTAGGGTTTAAGGAAGAATTGATTTTGGGGCATATCCAGGATTTTTTTTACAGTTACCTCCCCTCCATAGTAGCTATATATGAACTGATTTTCATTCAGTTTTTAGTGACAATGACGTTGGCAGAAGTATGCGCTCTCTGGGTGCTTACTAGTTCACAATAATAAAAAAGAAAGTGGGCTTTTATGGTATGACTAAGCATGTCCGAGTAGCGTCACAGAGACCATAAAAGCCTGAGCACATGGTGAGGGGGAGGGGGGCACAATTGTCATTATCAACACTTGATCACGACCACAGTTAGAAGGAGGTCAGATCTGCTCTTTGTGCATGGAACAATCTAGATGGAATCCTAGTCTAGTAGAGACTTCAAATCAAAATCGTGACTTTTTTCTGAACAGAATGACAAAATGATGAATGCAACA
This sequence comes from Architeuthis dux, assembly GCA_006491835.1. NCBI lineage: Eukaryota > Metazoa > Mollusca > Cephalopoda > Oegopsida > Architeuthidae > Architeuthis > Architeuthis dux. The sequence goes on along the minus strand of VCCN01004987.1, from coordinate 1,118,374 downwards.
AAGATTTCTGCCCATTGAAATACAAGAATATACATTAACAATACAAAACATTAGTCACTCAATAGAAACCGTCACATGACCAACACCTTTTGGCAACATGCCATGTTGGGGGTGATCGATTAAAAAATTGGGAAAAGGGATGATGATTGGATAGGTTACTTCTCTCGCCTTTTGTTGCGTAGTGATCACTAAAAAAGTCTGAATTTTCAAAAAACAAGCGTGCACAAACTAGTGACCAATTTAGCATAAAACTTAAATTGCATATTGAACCCCCTCTAAAAACCTATTTGATAGGGGGGGGATTTTAAATGAATAAGTTAGCTCTCTTGCCATTTGTTGGCCAGTGATCACTAAAAATAAATGTGAATTTTCAAAAAGCAAGCAGGAACTAAGGGACCAATTTAGAATAAACTAACATTTAAATTGACCCCCCCCCCACCCGCATTTAATAAGGAGTAAATGTTTAAATCTTCAGCCCTCTAGCTCTATTGGTGTGGCCTGTATGTGTGATATATACATACATACATAGCTAAACAGCCAGCCAGACCAACTTGAAAATTGAAGACACCTATGTTATGTTGACAGTTGTAGTAGACGGTTTCTAATTTCTGGCCATTGTAATAAAAGAATATACATGAACAAAACAAAACAAAACAAAACAAAAATAGGTTGACAATCGCAAACCAATAATACATTCAAGCTCACAATTAGTAGGTTTGTCGTGGGAGGGAAGGGTTGGCCCTAGGCTTCTTGGTGCCCCAGGGAAACTGAACTGAATTGCCCTTTAGAGTATACTAATATATCATTCATCTATTTATGTTTTACATTAAGAAAAATAAATACATAGGAATACAAAGTATCATTACAATAATCAGGTTTTTTTTCTTTCTGTTTTACCTCGTTCACAATAAAGCTTGTCTCCGGCTTCTGACAAGATAGGCTAAAAATAGACTGGATCCTCCCCCCCCCCCACGGACAGAACCACCCCATTACAGTAGGATTATGGGTACACCCTGACATCTTAAAATTGCGGTGATTAAGTGTTACCAGCACCTGGGAAACTATTGCACACACCTTTTGCATAAACGTCAAACACGGATGTTTCTTTGTTTGTTTCTAACTTTATGTTTTATAGACTGCTAAATGGTTGCACCCTACAAGCTGAAAATTTGTGTATACGGGTAACTTGACCCAGGATGAACATAGGATAGGTGGCGACGACCTATGGTGACCCATAAAGGTCAATCTTGGCATTTTCAAATCTAATGGAGACAACTGCACCATACAGACTGCAAATCTGTGTACATAGTTGATATTTTTGATTTTTTTTATAGCTTTGTTGTCTTCAGACGTCAATTTACAGACCCCAGAGTTATACTTCCTGTGATCTTCTACATTTTCACCATTCTGAAACCTTTTTCTAGCTTTATAAATTGAAAGGCATTTAAAACCCATGTTTTTTAAAACATCTTTCGAAGCTCTACAATAGTGACTTTAGGATTACTTATCGTACTTTGTTTGGCAGAATTTAGGCAAGACTTTTTAAAAATCATAAAACTTACGTCAATTGGTAACAATTTAAGCTCATTCGAAAGAACGCACATCATTTACGCAGAAAATATATTAAATGTTCATGGTAGACCTTATGCTTTGATTTGATTGGTGCATGTTTTTATAAATACATTGACCATATACATTATGTAAAAATGAAATGAATTAGACAAAAAGATTTCAGTAGTCAATGAACAAAACTTTTATATCAGCATAGTGTTATACATACTCATAGGCCCATTGCCTGGCTACAGTGATTGTGTGTGTGGGGGGGGGGGCTGAGTAGAAGTGCTCAGTGTTGCTAAAATAGCACTAAACATTTTTAAATAGACGAAAAAGAACTAAAAATGATTTTGACCACTTTTAGTTTTTTTCCCCACACATGCCAAAAAATGGCCAAAATGTTTAAGGAAACATTTTTTGGGCCATTATTTTTGGCGTGTTTTTGACCATTTTGGTCAGAAAAAAAAGAAATGCCCGAGTGTACGAAGAAAGAAGGTGAAGCAGTTTCAAGCGCTG
>VCCN01004987.1:1097442-1112870 GCA_006491835.1 Architeuthis dux | reverse complement strand
GGGGGGACAAAACACCAACACAGTTCAAAGCAATCAGTCAAATGGCACGTCAAAGTTGCAACGAAACCTTCAAGGGACACCTCCTTGAGACATCAAGGAATAAAATTACTTCTCGCCTTTTGTTGGGCAGTGATCATTAAAAACTTCTGAATTTTCAAAAAAACAAGCGTGAATGCTGTCAGACACACACTAAGTGACCAATTTAGCATAAACTTACATTGTAAATTGAACCCCCTACTAAAAACCTATTATGGGAGGAATTTTTGAAAGGAAAAAAAGAAGTTTTTTCTAGATGTAATAAGGAGTGAATTTTCAGCCCTCTAGCTCAATTGTGCACCAATCGAGCTGCTTAAAAACTGAAGAATCCTATGTTGACAGTTTGGTGACAGTTTTGATTGACATGTTGTTAAGTTCATCACTGAAATAGGGAGCGCATACCTAGCTAAAAACTGGATGAAAATTAAAAATTAAGAAACAAGGAAAAGAACTTTAAATGTACAAATATTGATTTACTTTTCTTAAAATGTAAATTTAGTCTTTTTATTAACTGTTCTTTTTTAACCACATTCCCTGCAAAATAATAAAAATATCTCTCAATCGAAAACAAATCCCTGAAATCAATTTTTCTATAGCCCTTGGCCCACCCTTCCATGAAATTTCATTGAGAACCTTTAGAGGACAAACATACAGACAGAGACAGACATACAAAAACGAGTGACTACATTTCTTTAGCAGAGGTAAATAAGTGAGAAAAAACCTAATATTCTTATGATCAGCTCTTTTATCAGTATTATTTGTGTGTCTATTTGTGAGAGAGCACATCTTGAATCATTCTCAACTTGGAGCTTATTTCGAACCTTCGACTTGATAGATAGAAGTGCAGAAAACCCTATCTCTAGACTGGTCTTTTATTTTTACCTAATAGCCTTATTACTCCCCTTAGACTACCGAAATCCCCCCCCCCCCCGGGTTAGGAACCGCTGGACTATGAGACTATAAAATGAATGGTTTACAAGGAAGGACTACCTCTGACAGTAACTCATCCAAGACCTGTAACTGTCCATATCAAGCTTCGGTAGTTATTATACCATCACATTGGATGCAGTGTAATGCAGTGTAATGTTTGCACAATTTTTTTAAAAATTAAACGTTGCATGGCCTTTGAGTAACTTGGCAACCAATCAGTGGGGACCTTGCTGTACATACATGAACACACACTCACCTGTGAAGTTACTCAGTCGGCAGGAAGACCACATTGAGTGAGCTTGTAGACTGTGTGATTGTTGCATTCACAATGACCAAAATAATGATGACATAGCAGAATATCACTTCATTTTTCTTTTTAGGTAGTAAAATGATTCTTTAAAAAAATGCAATAGAAATAAAGGTTCTTGGATATTTTATAAAGAAAAAAAAAGTCTCTATTGATGTTATGATATACTGTCACAGAGGTCATTTCCAGACCAACACCTGTGCAGAAGTGGAAGTGACAGCGGTGACCTCAGAAAAGATGCATATGCGTAGGTGTCCGAAAGCAGGAAATGATACACCAGTGTGGGCGTTCAAAACCCCATAAAGCTCAGAGCCCAGACGAAAACTCAGAGACTCAGACAGAGATCGGCCGGAAGGCACGAGACCGGTGTCCCTGTTGAGGACAGACTGTTGGTTCTGATTATCTCTCTCCCACTCTTCATTCCGACGAAATGTAACTTAACAAATAAAAATGTGTTTTCATATTTTTACAAACAACTTTCAAGTCTTCTTTCCTGGACCCAATGGATCTTCCACCCCACTATCCAACATTGGAAAGTAGTACCAGCAAAAGGTTGTTTATCTATATTTTAATAAGCAACGTGTCCGCAGACTTCGTTTTGTCACACTTTAAAAATAGAAATTGAAATTACGTTGAAAGGGGTGAGGTTAGAGGAAAGGTTCTGAGAATGGAATCGCAACACAAAAACAGGGTAAGGGTACACAACAAGTTAGGAGTGCGCAAAAGGGTCGGTGGGTGAAACAAAGATATTTGCTAAAGGAGAACAGCTCAACTCAGCCATAGAGAAAAAGAAGATAGGCAGGAAAAACAGAAGTTTCTAAAAAGCATGCGATCTCACAGATTTAATTTTCTTATGTATATGATTATCAGTAAATATATGCACATGTACAAAAGAAACAAAGAAATCTATGACGCTATTCCCTGTAGAATAAATTACAGAACAGTGCTGCTCAAAGTGTGGTATATGTACCAGTGCCTGTACGTGAACCATATGCTGTCAGTACATGGTTCTTTTTCATATCTTTAATGACGTTCAAAGTATATATTACTAGATGATGTTCTTGGCCACACTTTGTGTATTATTTTACAATAGAGGAACTATATAAAATTTCTATAAATCTTTCAACTTTTAATATATTAATCACTGCTACCCACAACACTGGTTTATTGCTGGGTTTAGGTTATTAATGTGTTCTGACATTTATATGTATCTATCTATGTATCCGGACTTCGCCCAGCCCTAACCGTTCATAGTAGAAAATTTTAATTTTGCATGTGCACTCCCCTCAATGAGTTGGGAAATTGTTGTTTTGTTTTTTGAAAATTCCCCCTAAATAGGTTTTTAGGGGGTTCAATTTACAATGTAAGTTTATGCCAAATTGATCCCTTAGCATTCTCACTTGTTTTTTGAAAATTTGGACTATTTAGTGATCACTGCCCACCACCACTGTTTAATTTACGAGGTAAAAAGAAGCATGTATAAGGTGGTGGTGATTCATAACTTCTATTGGAACGCTAGTTACCTTTATCTCGTGGACTATTAATTTATATACTATTATGAAATGTTTATCTGAAAAAACATTTGCTTTGAAAGCCCTTCTAGTCTTCTCTTCAACAAACCTCTCTGAGACTGGCTTCTCAGCCATGCGTGTTATTAAGACAAAACACAGAGATATAATGGCTATCCATTCTCAATTGTGTGTGGCATTGTCTTCAATTGGACCAAGATTAGTTAAGACGACAAAGAAGAACCAGGCTCATCTGTCACATTAGGAACATGCCTGTATTAGTCAACCAAAAATGTCAAAATAGGTTTCTTCAGATTTTAAGTTGGACCGGCTGGCTGGCTATGTATGTATGTGTCACACCTACAGGCCGCACCAATGGAGCTAGAGGTGTGAAAATTTCAACATTTACTCCTTATGATGTCTAGAAAAAACGCTTTTTTGTTTTTTTTTAAATTCACACTAAATAGGTTTTTTGTGGGGGTTCAATTTATAATGTAGGTTTAGTTTGTGTCCGCTTGCTTTTGTTTTTTTAATTCAGACTTTTTTAGTGATCACTGCCCAACAAAAGGCGAGAGAAGTAACTTTTTTTAAATCACCCCCAACATGGCTTGCGGCCAAAAGACATTGACAATTTCTATTGAATTATTATTGTTTTTAATCTTATTTACTCAAAATAATTTGTCATTTTATTACTTATTAATAATAAATTAAACATATGTTTTCAATATTTGGGCCAGAAAGTTTTGCTTATTTTTTATTATTCATTCTGTAATGCTGTATCACTTGTTTACAAAACAAATTTGTCAACTTTTAATATATTCATTTTATTTTTCTGATAAATATTAAAATTACTATGAATGTTCAATTAATATTTCACTGATCATATAGGAACGATAATTTGGCACTGATACATTGAAGAAAAAAAACTTTGCCGGTTCGCGAGATCAGATAGTTTGAATAACGCTGGTCCAGAGGTGAAGCTAGGAATTCAAGGGAGATAAAGCGACGAAGAAATAAATAATTACCTCCCTTGACGAGCTTGCTGTTTTACATTGAAAGACCTGCACTTTTGGTAATGATTTGTGTAGTTAGAATAACACAAAAGGTTGCTGAAAGGACAAAATAAACCTTTAATTTCAACAAATGCATTTACACTTACCTTCAATTCCACCTGTAATTACCTTGAGAAGGTATTGAGGTGGTACAGGCTGGATAATTGAAGTTTCTTTGAATTCTTTTGCTTCTTCTGAGCTTGATCTGCTGATATCATCAGTCATCAGTGTAACAAACGCTTTGCTGAGATATTTGATGCTATACAAATTGCTCACACACTGATAGTATTTCAATAGCTAAAGTTGAACATATAATTGTCTGATTTCAATAGCTAACAGTCGAATATATCATTGCCTGTGAATTCTTTATGAAGCCTTGATTTGAAAACATTGATATTTTATGTGTCACAGTTTCATTTTTTAGACTGTTCTATATTTTTATAACTCCAACTGGAAATAAGTGTTTGTATTTGTTGTTTAAGCTCATGCCTCCATGTTGAGTCTAGTGGTGTTGGTTTAAGCACAAGTTTTTCCTTACAGCTAATACAGTGGGTATTCAGATCAATCTTATGGAATCCAGTTAGAATTATACATTTAGCCAAATACTTCCTGGCACCTTTGTTACGAATCCTTGGTTATTTGTAGTTAAGGATCACTAAGAATTGTAATGTCTAATTCCAGGAGATCTGTCCTCCTAAGCTGTACCCCTTGATATCTGTTATATGGAAAAGGCGAGGCCAAGGTAACTGGCCAAGTTTTGTTTCTGTTCCTGACGTATATGCCCGGCGTCCCACTGCAAAAGGCCCTGTAACCATATGGTATCAAAGTGGGATGATGTTAAAATATCATACATTTAAGTAAATGCGAAAACTAATACAATTGGATGAAGACAGTCTACTCAGAACATTCACATTCTATTCCTGAGGATAGCAGAAATGTTAGAATATGTAACTATTAATGTCTCATGCAGGTTTTTTTGGCAAACAGGCTATTTTTTTGTTAATATTAACTGGCTGGGTACTCTCCAGAAAGACCTTGTATTTAGTAACAGACCATGTATTCTGCCTCTCTGCTGTGGTTCATGCTCTTCATAAATTCCTCATTTTTCTCTTAATAGTTTTTAACCTTAAGATCCAGTGGCATAGGTAGAAATTTGGGGGCCTGGCTCCTTGAGGGCCCCCCTCCAACATTTATTGAGATTTGATGAAAAAAGAAAATTTGCAATAAATAGACATGCACTATCACATAATTGGTGAAAAACAAACCCAAATTTGGAATTATTATTTATGTTTGTGCAATTGAATTGTATTTATTGAATCATTATTTATGTTTGTACAATTGAATTGTATTTATTGAATCATTATTTATGTTTGTACAAATATATCCTTGTTATTATATAATGTCAGTAGAAATGCAATTCTGAAGTGAACTATTGGCTGGGGCCTAGAATACGCTAACTGCAAAAAAACAAACAGGGGCCACCAAAGTCACAAGACCTTATTTAAAAAAAAATAAATAAATAACCTGTCACAAAAGTCGCAAGACTCTAGTTAAAAAAATAACCTTTCACCAAAGCCGCAAGACTCTAGTTAAAAAAATAACCTTTCACAAAAATTGCAAGACTCTATTTTTGGGGAATTTTAAACTGATTTTGGTATTAAATGACACATCAAGGACTGATATGCCGCTAAACAAATAAATCAATCATTCATAAAGCTCTTGGGGGGCCCTTCCATTAACCACCCCACTTCATAAGCACCTATGGTCAATTTTATCTCTGGCCAATCGTTCGGGGGAACTTATAAGAATTTCTGGATTTTAAAGATACAACCAGGAAATAAGAGCACAAACTTTGTACAGTGCCTGTTTATCAGGTTGATATTCAAGTGTTTTTGATAAGTGGAGATAGTGTCATTGATGTTTATTCAGGGTTGCCATACAATGGCAGTACCAGCCCAGGCAAACTATGAGGACGAGCAAAGTCTTTATATAAGTAATAATATGAGTTTTATATAATAAATCATATTCAAAGCCACAAAGTATGTACAGGGTCACATTAAGATTAAATTTTGCGATCTCTGGCAAGGCTCGGGTATAGCTGTTGGGAGCCTGGGCAAGGCACTGACTTGCCCAGGCCTGCCACCACCAGTGTTGCAATATCTGAACATTCCAACAAGTGGACCTTCCTGGTCAAGGACGTTCCGACTGTCATTTGAAAAAGAGGATGATCTTGGTCACTGTCATTCAAACGTTCTGGGGTCAACATCATTCCAAATAAGAGGATGTTCCCGGTCACCTTCATAGTTGTCAACACACGTAAATAATATAGTGACAGTGGTCAGAGATTATTGTTGAAAATTGTTAAAATGTCTTAAATGCAGGGAAGGTAAAACAAATGCTATAGTGTAAAAAAAGCCATAAGAAAAAAATGGTATATTTTCAATAATTCATTTATAACTCTAATAGAAAAAAATTAATGCACATGGCTGAAGGACAAGAAAAAGCAGTACATGGCACTACATGCAATCTCTAAAACTGCTAAACTGACAACAGCATACAGGCATCCACCTCCTTCCCTCTCTGTCATTTTTTCCCGCTGAGAAAATGTTAGAAGCTGAAATTCTGGTCTTTTGAAGAATTTTTTAAATTCCTTCTGAACGAAGAGTTTGAGATCTGAAATGGGGGAAAATGTCTGGGAAAATATGGACATATGACAACCCCATATTTATTAAGCTTAACTTAATAAATCATAAGACCAAATATTGAGGGAATAGAGAGAAGAATTGTACCAGTCCTCCAAGAGTGAAAGACATGCCGGCTTTGAAAAATCAGCATTGGAAATTCTGGCTTTTACCTGGGCTTGAACACAGACCTTTGGCACCTGTGGGAAATATGTAACTCTCTCAGTCATGAACAGTGAGAGAGAGAGTGAGTTAAGTGTCTTGTTAACAATAAGACTTGTCATTGAGGGTCAAATAGACTGTACCTCCCCTAATGCTGAGAGTTATTCTCTGAGATATGCAGAGTGCATTGAAGACGAATTGAAATCAGATGAAAACTGTGTGATATGATTTCTTATGTTAATTTATGTCCCTTACAAGTTATATTGATTTTTGTTAAAAGAAAAGCAACAATAATAAGATGGAGTAAAACTAGTAATAAAATAATATTAGTTAGAATACTCCATCTAAAAAGCAATCATCATAAGATGGGGTAAAACTAGAAATTAAAATAATAATATTGAAAATGCTTAATCAAAAAGCAACAATAATAAGATGGAGTAAAACTAGTAATAAAATAATGATAGTGAAAACGCTTCATCTAAAAAGCAACAATAATAAGATGGAGTAAAACTAGTAAGACATTAATAATAGTGAATAATAATTATAATAGTGAAAAGGCTTCATCTAAAATAAAATTAAAATAAAAATAAATACCAACAGTTGACCTAATACCTATATTACTAAAAATACCTGTCATTATATCTACTCACTTAGAGGATGCCTTTGGCGGTCAAGCTCAATATCAAGTCACTTCCTATTTATAGAATTTATATTATAATTATTTGCAAATAAATAAATAAGGGAAACTACTCTATAGTTAGCATTTAATATACCTGGAGTTATCTCCCTAGTGAAATCGGATTGTTATTATACAGATTATCAGGGTGAGTGTGAATGCTGATCCCCACACTTAATACTATTAAGTTGTAAATTGTACTGCCTTTTTTTTCAAGTTAGAGCATTTTAACGGTATCACACCAACAAAAATCTCACTACGATGTGCCGTTTCATTAGCTGTGTTACGCTGACAATCATACAGAAATCGGATCATCATAATATAGATAATACTAAATTGTATAAAATACCTGTGATTCACCTAATATTTATCAAATCAGAAAATACAGATATAAATTCAAACCAACCTGTTCACACTGGAGTTGGTTCCAGTCGAGAGATCAGATCCAAAACTTTGTTGTCTTCCTGATAAAGCTTGAAGCCACGGGTGGGTATTTCCTCTTGCGGGTAGACTTTGTGAAGTGAGTAAGGGTGGACACTTATGTTGGGGTAGCAAAGAAGATGATGGACGCTCTTCGTTAATACTGAAAAAAGAAAAAGAAAAAATTTAAAAAATCTTTTTTTAAAATTCAACGAATGAAAACATGGGCTTCAAATGGAAAAAAAGAATCCACGTCTATAAAATGTAATGTCTATCCATATATTTTGTGTGTGTGTGTAACACTTTTCAATGAGTGCAAAGAAGCGACACTTTGATCCTAGGCAGAGCACACAGATACTACACTCTGATCCTAGGCAGAGAGCTGGGGAACGACACTTTGATCCTAGGCAGAGGGCTGAGGAACGACACTTTGATCCTACAGATATACACAGATACTCTGATCCTAGACAGAACAGCCGATCCATAAATGGATAATCCTATCATTTTTGATGGGTACTCTACTAATACTTCAATACAACTAATCAAATTTAAGTAGCAGAAAATCAAATGTTATCAGAACAAGAGAAGTTTTCTTCTTTAGTACTTTCTTAGTAATCCTGACCATAGTCATGTCATTAGTATAAGAATATGTAAAGTACATGGACAATCTATAATTACCTACCTAGGAAATTGCTACTATAACCATTAACAGTGTTGACAAACAAAGGCCACTAATACAGTAAAGCAGCATGAGATGAGGATTAAGGTTCTTTTATAAATAATGATGTATCGGAATATCAATCCGGTCGGATATCTGGCATCGGATTCACAAAGAAATATCACTGCCACACCGGATATTCCGGTACATCACTATTTATGACATGTATTATTTTTGTCTGATTATCTAAAATGACATATTTATACATTGACTAGCTGCACCCATGGAAATTCCATGGGTGTTGACAACTAAGATATCATCATTACTCTTGCATATATCTTCATTAGCTCAGTCGGTAGAGCAGTACCTGCGTATCAGGTAGCTTCCAGGGTGGACGCGGGTTTGATCTCCACACAGAGTTTGTTTCTTTATTCACATTTACAATTTAGGCCGCTGGTTTAGCAGTCGCTCACACCGGCGCCAGGCAAATATAGTTTCTCAACTAATAAATGTCATTATAATTATCATATATATTTCTGCAATAAAGTATATAATTTTGTTAAAGTGATTTATTACTCATGAAATGTATCTATATCAACTATAATAACATGCAAAGGCAATTGAAACTAATATATCTGTTGTTATTATTATTGATTACTTCTGCTATCTGTCTATATTCCTGTGGTCTACTACTACTATAACTTGATTTTTAGGCTTCAGACTTGTGAGGGAGGAATAATGAATGAATGACAGTCATAGTGAAGGTTGAGTCCTTTTTGCCCCCATTCAAGTATAAGCACCCTCTAACATTCTTGGGCCCTGTTGGCTGGGGCCTAGAATATTCTGACTGTATCCACTACAGAGGGGTAAGACCCCACCAACCAGGGGCCACCTGTTCTTTCACCAAAGTCGCAAGACTTTATTTTGGGGAATTTTAAACTGATTTCGGCATTAAATGACCCATCAAGTGTTGATATGCTGCTAAACAAATCAATCAATCAATCTTCCATTCTTACCCGTGTTCATTACATTGCAAGGGAAGGTGGGAAAAGAATGGATGAAATATATTTTTAGGCCTCAGACTTATTGAGTCCCTTTTGCTCCCATTCAAGCATAATCACCCTGTTCCATTCTTAACATTGTTCATTATATTGCAAGGATGGGTCTGGATGGAGAAGAGAAAGAATGAATAATAATCAGAAAGTGTAACGGTTGAACATACAAACAAGCAGAATAATAGTATAATTCTTGTTGACCAGTTTTCTTGTCTTTTTTGTCTTTATCACAAATAATATAAAATGAAGTTTTTTTATCCTTAAATTAAAATTAATCCTTTTATAATTAAGAAAAAACATTACAATAAAGATTAGAAATAAAACCTCTGAGAAAGTGGAGATAAATCTGTGTATCTGTCTCAGTTTGTACATGTCTATCAATCTATCTTAGTCTCTTCTAATGATGTACCGGAATATCAATCCGGTCGGATATCTGGCGCTGGATTCACAAAAAAATTTCACTGCCACCAGTTTCAAATTTTAGCCACCCAATATTTTTTAACAGACATGGATTTCAATTATTTACTTTACTCTATCAATCTCCGTCTATCCCTATCATATCTATTTATCAATCTGTCTATCCCTCTCATATTTATCTATCAATCTCAGTCTATCCCTATTATATCTATTTATCAATCTGTCTATCCCTCTCATCCCTATCATATCTATCAATCTCAGTCTATCCCTCTCATATCTATCTATTCCTATCATATCTATCTATCAATCTCTGTCTATCCCTATCATATCTATTTATCAATCTCTGTCTATTCCTCTCATATTTATCTATCAATCTCAGTCTATCCCTATCATATCTATCAATTTCAGTCTATCCCTATCATATCTATCAATCTCAGTCTACCCCTATCATATCTATCAATCTCAGTCTATCCCTATCATATCTATCAATCTCGGTCTATCTCTATCAATCTCGGTCTATCCCTATCATATCTATATATCAATCTCAGTCTATCCCTCTTGTATCTATCTATCAATCTCTCTCTCACTCTCTCAGTCTATCCCTCTCGTATCTATCTAACCGTTTATCTCAGTCTGTTCATATCTATTGTTAGGTTTTTAGTGTCACCAAATTGTTCTGTCTGCAAATCTTTGGTCACCTATGCCTGTGTTGTACTTTGTTGACAACAGTCCAACTATTATATCAGTGGCCAAGGATGTTATATTCACATCCTTGACCGTTTTCTTTCCAGCATTGTAACACTTTGCTTGTAGCCAATTATGTTGTACTCTGGATACTTCCTGAATCCATTGTCTCTGTTTAACACCAAGACTTGTTGGTGGTACGCAGAACAATTACACTTCAGCACACTGAATTGATGAGTTTGTCCCTCAGTCTTGACACTGACTTACTTACAACGTCATTGTTGTCATTGGATGACTTACAAATCTTGTACCATTTCATAAGACACATAGTTTTCACAGAGGATCGCAGTGGCAGTAGTATTGGATATTTGGGCAGAGGTCACAGATTTGACATCCACAGGTGGTGATACATAAACAGGATATCGACTGCAAGGTGTCCAGGAATGGAAACGGACACACCAGGTGTGTGTGAGTCATAGACAGGATGTCGACTGGGCCCTCGACCTGCCTGCAGGTGGTGGCTGGAAAACAAGCATGGGCGTTCGAGCCCAATAAAAGAAAAGAGTGACACCGGACGCCCTCAGAGAGACATGCCACCTAGGCCTGGGAAAACACAAGACCAATGTCCCTGTTAAGAACAGTCTGTTGGCTCTCATGGTCTCTCTCCCACTCTTCATTCTCCGCCATGACACAATGTATCTTATGAAATAAAACTATATCCTCATATTTTTGTAAACAAGTTTGGTGTCTTCCTTTTTCTCAGAGTTCAGGATTTTCCTTCCTGCTGGATACAAATTAAGGGATCAATTTGGCATAAATTTGCATTGTAAATTAAACCCCCCACTAAAAACCTATTTTGGGAGAGAATTTTCAGAAAACAAAAAGTTTTCCCTAGTCAGAACGGAGTGTGTGTGCAAAATTTTAAGTTTCTACTATGATCAGTTAGGGCTGGGTGAAGTCTGGATACATATATATATATAGATAGAACGATAGATATATATACATGTCAGAACACATGAATAATGTTACATAATGGTCAACGCGGGGCAGCTAAAACTACAAGTCCAAAAGCTTTGAAAAGATTCTCATGGTCGAGGAAGAATGATTTCTCTCCCAGACAGCTGGAGGTCGAAGGTGAAGAAATGGGCGCCAATCTTTGCTAAAATGAATATTAGGAGTATTTGGAAATAGATTAACAATTTTCGGAGCTGGTCACTTCAAGTTAGAAATTGGCGCCTGGACGATAAGCCAGGATGGAGACATGACAGTTAGGAATGAGTAGTGGTTAATCAGATAAGGACATTAACAAATAAAAACAGATTTTCGAAGGAAGTAACCCAAAAAGTAGGCGTGGCCTAAGGCGTGGCTAAAAAGTCACGCAGAAATTACAAAAGGGACTGATTTCAGTTGTAAAAAATAGATAAAAAAATCAGTTGAAAACGTCAGTCATTTTCCCGGCCGAGCGAAATTGAAAACCGCTGTCTTCTTTAATTATCACTAAGCCTGAATAGAGGCCCTAGACCTTAGCTAGCAGGTCACCGACTTAGATAGAGTCGACTGCTTCCACGCGCCCCTACAAAACATTAGCCAGTGACTGTCCCTTCCCTCTAGTTAAGAACTACCTGGCAAATCTCTGACGACCATGACTACATTGTGGCAGACCGAAAAGAAATCGTATGAAACTGTGCCTTATTTCAATTCAGTGGTGAATAAAATCTGTTCAACTGAAATACAGTCTGGTTCATTTTTTCATCAGAAAACATTGCAAGTACATGCATCATGGTACAATAACCTAAACCCAGCAACAGTATTTAAACCAGTGTTGCGGGTAGTGGTGATGAATTATCTTGAATTTACATACAATGAAACATTGTCAACCATTATTAATTTTTGACTAGTATTTCTTTCATCTTAATTTTACTTGCTTTTCATCTGGTAGTATTGGTAGTAATATTATCTTGATTTATTTTTCATTAGATGAAGCATTGTTAACCATTATTAAATTTTGACTAGTATTTCTTTCATCTTTATTTTAGTTGAGAATTGCAATAAAAAGCAACAGAAATAAGATGAAAGAAAGACTAGTAAAAAAAATAATGATAAGGTTGTCTTCAGGTTTTGCATGTTTAAAATACTATTTTCTTCTGAGCATGACGTATTGTATTTTTTTGTTTCGTGATTTAAAAAAATATATAGTATCCAAATATTGTACAATGTCCAATCCAATGTGTTAATCGTATGGAGGGAGGGGCAGTGTGAGCCCCAGTGCCTTCATCGGTACAGCTGAGGATTCAAGATGAGTTGTGGTGGGTAGTAATAGTCTAAAAAATACCCTTGTAAAATATTTGTCTAATAGATCAGCAAATTTGGTATTCTAAGCTCAAGTATGTGATTTATTCGCCTCCCCACGAGGGCAAATTTGACATTTGTTTAATATTGGGGCCCACACGCCTATATGTGGACAAGAACAAAAATTGTCCAGTTCTAACAAAAAAGTGTCATGAAGGTGTCAGGGTGACTCACGACCTTCCCCTTTTATTGCAATGTGGAGGTGCTGTCCTGGGGGTAACGGATACCCCAGCTCTGGACATTGTATACTGTTTTCACCAGTCACAGGATGATTCAAGTGCTAGAAAAGTATATTTTAACCTCAAATATGGCCACATTATTCTCTCAACTGTAAAACCAGTTATTAAACACAATAGACCTACAGTAATCTATTTCTAACTATTAATTCCCAAACATTGGGTTCATTGTTCACTTATCACTTATTTATTATCAGGAATAGAATTACATCGGTCGAGAGACCCAATGCAGACTGAATAAAAACAACCACAAACTCATTACAGTTGATAAATATGAAATACATATTGAAACTACGCAACCTGCAAGATATGCAAACAATAAAACCTATGTAATAGATAAAAGTAAATAAATATATTAGCTAAAGAGAGTTGATTATGTAAACAAAATTTCTTCACCTCTTCTCTCCCCACAGAGCAAGCAGACATGCCTAGACTTGCATAAGGGTTACATTCTGGTAGTATGGAGGCAAGTCGACCTGGGCATAAATGATTGAAATATATGAACTGGACAACATAAGATAAAAAGACATACACAGTTAACTAAACCTCTATATTGTACATATGTCTTCATTGCCTTTCTGAAGAGCAAGGAACAAATGTCATCCATTATGTTTCTTTCACTAAGTCATTAGCTCAACCCCGGCAAGGTGTCTGCTCTTTTACCTTCTCGCCTTCCCTGTCTGGAGAATTTTAAACAAATATGACGTATACACCAAGTTTTCTTCAGCAAGCTAACAATAATGTGACAGACATTTTTCGTCATTCGCAGTTGAGCAATAGAACTGCAATGACTGAAATTCCCACCATCCATAGTTAATGGCTCTTATGGTTACATATCTGCGATCGGACAGAAGTCGGTCAGGCGTAAGTCAATGTATGTGTGTATATAAGCTAAAAATAGTTAATGCAAACATTATGTAAAAGAAAACTTCTCAATTTCTAACAGAGTTGCAAAGTGCTAATGTCATCAACTGGCTTCTGGCTTCAGTCGCCATTGTACTGAATTAGCACTACAGAGATTTTGCTCATTTCTTTTTTCATTGTTCGTCAGTATAGGACAGACAGTTTTCACTTAATAAAAAACTTTGATGAGTTTTAGTGATTTTATCGATTTTTCATTAGTTTTCTTCTCACTTCTTGTTGCTAGCAGACGAGCATTAACACGAATAGACTGTTGACAATGGATCGACAACATATCGATAAAATATCCCAAACTACTAACCATGTCAATTTTATGGTAATAATCTTTGTGTTATTAATAAGAAGAAAGATTGTAGAAAATTTTCATCTAAAAATTATTGGGTAAACAATAACTCTGAGGTAATTGTGCTGGTTTAAAAACTTGTGTTTACACTTTAAAAAAGCGGTGTAAAAACGTGATACTTCAAATTGGACAAATTTAGCCCATTTAAAAAAGATGTATTTATATTGAAAGCATACAAAAAATATTAGAAATGGGAACAGCTATCATGGTAATAATAATAATTTTCTTTTAAGAAAAGATTTTTTACAATTAAATCTAAATATCTTATTAAGTATAAACTAACTGTCCTATACCGATGAAATGTACGAAATTTCGGTCGGAATAACCAAAAATAACAATGAAAAAAGAAACAAGCAAAAATCTCTGTAGTGCAAATTCAGTATTACCTTTATGACAACTGGAGCCGGAATCCAGGTGATGACATCAGACTTTCCCATTCTATTACAGAATTTAACTCTTAAATTCATTCTAGGGAATTCAAAAAGTAATTCTAGGAGAGTAACTTCTGATTAAAGTTAACTCTTTTGCCTCAGTTGCCAATTTAGTGATTCAATCACTAGATTTTGTGAGATCTCAACCTTTTTAGCGACAGATGAAAGGGAAAAGGGGTGATGAGTATATTCAGGATGGTACAAAATAATTTTGACTCTTTTGGAAAACTGGTTGTTTTGTGGATTTTTTAAATTTAAAAATCTTTTTTTTTCCGCATCTAAAACTCCTGTCATACGTGTTTTAGTAGCGAAAGTCGTGGAAACTGCTTGTACCGTACCCGACCAGTTATTGCTAGTCAAGTTATTGTTGATCGAAGCTGTAGCAATAATTTTTGTCACTTTTTCTTTTTCAGTGTGTTGGTTATAAAAGAACACACAAGAAAACTGTGGTCCACAAAAATCAAAATGGTCAGCTTATTTCGTACCACCCTAGTATACTAATATGAAAGTTTCATGCACAAACTACTGAAATGTTTTTGTCTAATTCATTTTATTTTTACAG
>VCCN01004987.1:1083178-1093790 GCA_006491835.1 Architeuthis dux | reverse complement strand
CTGTCCTACGAGCGCTCTCTCCTACTGATTAACACGCTGCTCTTTTACCAGAACGTAAAACAGCGCCCCCTAGTGGAAGTCTTCTCCTAAGGGGAATAACACATGATTCTTACTTAACAGCACTTCCCCTCTTATCTTTTTTTACTTGGGTTTGCATATCATTTTTTTTTTAATAATAATAAAAATGTTTTGTTTTTGTCCCACTAAATATATAAAAAAATAAACATTTTTTTTAACAAATTGTCTTTAATGCTTTCTTCAGAGAAAGTGATTTCTTCTTGATCCATGAATGAGTTGTCTGTCCATCTGTTGACAGCATCTTCAAAGATGACATTCAAGTTCATCTATTTATGTAGTACACAAACTTACATAAAGCGAACAAGCATTCTTTTTTTTTTTTTGCTTTCAATATTAACTACCATGTGGTAAGTAACTTCAGTTACCTCTAGCATGTAGTTAAAGAGCGATACTTGTTAGCTCCGTTTTATTGAATCAGTTTCAGTCTGCTTCTGGACATTCAACTTCTCTGAGTAAAATCTTCCTTGGTCTCTCTAAAGGTTTGTGTAATCTGGCTACTTCAGATCCAACGTCTGACGTCCTCAGAATACCACCTGGCTACTTTAATATTATTGACCTCCATGGTCACTGTGGGGTAAGAGATCATATAGGAATTTTAAAAAATATATTATATAATAGGATTGGAGTCCTCATCAGAATTTAATGCAGGTTCCGGATATTTTGATGCGCTGTTGGGACCCTTAACAATGGGGTATCTCTCGGTGTATCCATCAACATTTGTGGTGCAGGACAGCCTTTAGCAATCTGGCTGAATTTCCAATACTGGTAGCTAGTCCTGGTGTGCGTGGAAGGGCAATCTCGCTGGATATGCCCCAAATTTCCGCAGCTAAAATAAGCCTTTCTGATCTCCTTGTCACAGTGACGAGCAATGTGACCAAGCCGGTTGCATAAATAGCAGCGTTTCACAGCATAATAGTAACGTACTGTGTGGCCAATCTCTTTGCAGTTGAAGCAACGGACTTGTGTGTTGCTGGGTATGTAGGTGGCCTTAATGTGTTACAGAACACAGCAACACACACACACACACACACACACAGAAACTCTTCAGCAGCACTACCACCATAATTCTCCATTTAGTCACAACCCTCAGTCGATACAGACATGAAAACTCGTTCTAATTTTCCTTTTGAAAACAACCTAATAATTCGAAACATGTTAAAGTATTAAATAAATTTCTCTCCACAGTATCTTTTTCCAGCATTATATATATATATATATATGATGGGTATGGTTAGACAATGTGGAAAACGAAAAAGAGTGAGAAAAGCTTGTTACATCTCAAACATGTTTATTATCACGAGGATATCATTGAGAGATGAGTGTGTAGTAGGAAGCTGTGTGTGTGTGTGTGTGTGTGTCTGGCCTGGCCTATGTTCTATCCGATGCCTTGTGTGTGTATGTGATTGTCTGTGACTGTGATTTTAATTAAGAGTTTTACTATCTGGAAATAACACACAGCTTCCTACTACACACTCCTACTACACACTCATCTCTCAATGATACCAGAGCACATAAATCAAATGTTATCAACACAGATAATCTCTCAGAGCAGCCACCATCAAAATTCCCCAGCATTGACCCCTCCTAGAAGAGTCAGCCAGCCACTCCCTCAGTCCAGAGATTCTCAAACACCCTAGCTCCCCCTACCACCACACATTGACCCCTCCTAGAAAATGCACTCCCACCTCACATTCATACAAACCAGAGATCTTTGGCATAAAAACACACAAAACAGTCTCAGCCACCACATATATCCAGGATCACTAGCTGCAGGTCACATGGATAGTTGCAGGACTTCTGCCATGTTCAACTTTCTTCTGAAGACTCATTGAAAAGTGTAATACACAAACAAAAATCGACATAATATTTAACATATAATATACTTTTTTTATTTATTTAATATATTTATTCTTATTATTCATAATATTTATTTTATATACTTAAATCATATTTGATAATATTTAAATCATTTATATCTTACTATAATTCACCAAATGTCTATCAGTCTGCATGCAATTGAATAACTCAAGGACGGCTACATCTATGGCCACCAAAATTTCTTGTGGTTACTACTGAGACCACGGAGTATGTTTTTAGCATATTAGTTTTTGTGTGCTCACACAGATAATGATCTTATTTCCATCTATCTTCCTATAATCCACCTATCTTTTGTGAAATCCTCCCTTCCCCCAAGATATCTAAATTAAATGTGATCCAAGAGTTCATGATGGTGATGATTTTCAAATAAGGTATGATTCAATATATCCGTAGTTCAAATCCAGAATCTCTTATTGGGCCAAAGGACCTATTCAAGCCTTCTGCAGGAACTAGATGGAAAACCCGCTTGCAGGGCAGGTTTTCAGCTAGTAATTATAATGAGAGACGTAGCCACATCAAAATCAAAGGAAAATCTAAAAAGTATCACATGACTGGATAGTCGATTTTTATACCATTTTATTGGCAAACTCAAACGGTTTATTAAGGGTGTCTATTGCTAAAAGTAGAGTTTCTCAGTTTCATACCAGAAAAGGCTACTGATACTACTGGGATATACCGTAAGATCGCCCAGGGTGGTAAAACAGAAAAACAGACAAATTTGGGTAGAAAAAATGGACCAAATAATATCCCAAGAGCATCACAATTGCTAAATTGAGCATAATAAAACAATAAAAGTTACGACTCACTATCAATCGGCAAATCGATTCACTTCACTATCAATCAGCAACTCATATTAATCATATTTGGTACTTCTTTGGACAGTGTTTTCTTTTTAAGTTGCTACGAGAGCCGAACATATATATATACTAAATACACTCTATATATTATATAGACTGTAGTACCTGCAAACACCAAAAATAATTTAATTTTTGTAATAAATAAATAAAATAACTTGTTTGTTTTCAAACTCATTCAACAATAGTGAAGAAGTATTGTGTGAATTAATTTCTTTGAAGCAACTTTTTGTTTATACAACGAATTGACAGATATTTCGGACTTGATGTCTTAATTATTATATGCGTATTCAAGTTGTCCAGTTTTTTTATACTAAAGTGCACTAAAAACCATATTTTCTTTCAAATTTTCATCTACAAAAACTTGACCCCCAAATAAACGCCCACCTAAAATAACGACCGTGGGTGATCTTATGGTAGATCCTGGTAATATGGAAGCCTGACTGATGCATCACAGGCCAAATATATTTAACCACTTGAGAACAACACTGATCACCATAGCCTGGTGGTAGAGTGGTCACCACCGGTTTGGTAGGCCATGGTTCAATCCAATGCGAGTCATATCAAGGACTTTAAAAATGGTATTCAATGCCTTTTCTCTAAGCACTCAGCACAAGGACTAGGATTAAGGAATCTCTCCCCGAGGCTAAGGGGTTATGGCCAAATCACGTTGGATACACCGGTTTTCGTAAGATCCCCAAAGTTAAGCAACATCTATCCTGGTCAGTACCTAGATGGGTGACCACTGGGGAATACCAGTTGCTGCAAGCAGAACGAAGCTTCGACAGACCTGGCAAGCCGGAAGTGGATCTTACTAACAATTGCCTGTGTACCTAACCCCACAACACCCTCAATGAGGGGATAAGCCGAGAATGATTATACATACATACTTGGGTGTGAAAATGCAGGATAACGCCACTACGAGGCACACCTGCTCATAGGGAGGCACAAATGATCAAAACAACAGGTGATAAGGGAGTGCAGGGATCTAAATCAAAGGTTGCTGTCTTTGATTGAGAGGACCCGAGACAAAAACTTATACAAACAAACAAACTTACTTAAGTTGCATTTCACTGTTAGTGAGGACATAAGAACACACACAGACGACAGCAAAGTGATAAGAAGGATGAAGAATGAGATATCTAAACTATCTTATATGGATAAATAAACATTGAATGCAAAAAGTCTCATTTAGTTCTTTATTGGTTGATTGATTCGAAAGTTAAAAACAATGCGCAAAATTTGTGCCATTAACAACATTTTAGCATAAGCATTTGGGAGGCACATTTGTGCAGAATCCTGCGTTACGAGGCAAAAATCACTTTATCACACCCTGATTGGGAACAACTGATGAATTTCTTTTTTGTCCTAGATCAGTGGTTCCCAACTGGGGGGAATTCGCCCCAGGGGGAAATTTGGGTAGTCCAAGGCGGGTATAGGGCTATTAGGTAAAAATAAAAGTCCAGTCTAGACATAGGGTTTTCTGCACTTCTATCTATCAAGTCGAAGGCTTAAAATAAGTTGAGAATGTTTTAAGATGTGCACTCTAACTAATAGACTCACTGATCGAAGAACTAGTAGCAAAAAAAACAGAACAGAGATCACATTGATGTGTATATCAGTTACAATAGCAGAATTCTTTCTTTTTTTTTAATAAATTTGAATTTCAAATGATGTGTTTGAATTATTTTCGCTTGGTTTCTTTGAATAACAAATACACAGCAGCAGCTGTACAATTATAAAATTCTTAGTATAAAGCTGTCTAATTATACGTAAAACAAAGCTATTATTTGAAATTAATCTTTGTTGCAACTTAATAGATGGAAGGAGTGGGGGGAGGGATACTAGTAATCTTATTGACAAAAGTGAGGAATGACTCGAAAAGGTTGGGGACCACTGTCCTAGATCTTCTTACTGTGGCTGTGAATCCTGATAGACAATTTGTAGATGAAGATGAAAGCAATTCATTCATTCATAGCTTGCCACACCAGACAGACAGACAGCCATCCACTTAGTGTTGTTTGGTTGATGTTCAGTGTTTGAGAGATCAGGTGAGGGTTGGCAGTTTTCGCAGAACGTGGATGAAAGCAGAGAAAACAATGATTGTACTTAAGTAGCTGACGAGATATCTGAGGAGAAATTTGTTTTTGACCTTGGTCTTCTTCCTTTGGCTGTGAATCGAATAGTGATTCAAGACAATTCATAGAGGATGATGGAAGCAGGGAAAGCAACGATTGTACTGCAGCGGTTGCCGAGAGGTCTCGAGAGAAATGTCATTGTCCTCGGATTTCTTACCCTAGCAGAAATATTCCATCTAATTTTTAGTAGTAGTGAGTGTGTGCAAAAATCTTATTGTGCAAATCTTTTCCCTGTGACAAAACTGTGTGCATAGAATGCTTGTGTAAATGTAAACTTGAAATTGTTTCAAGATCATTTTGGTACAGCCTATTTCTCATTCATGGCTAATAAAACTGTACTGGCATGTTTTAATATAATACAACTACATTTGTATTCTACAAAGTAACATAATTGAAATTTTATTCTATACTTTGTTCATTTTGTTTTTGTAGCGGAGAAAATGAAGCCCGTTTTCCTTATCGAAAAAGGCTTTGAGCATGCGCCTGCCACCATTTGAAATCCAGCAGGGAGAAAGAAATATCAGTGGCCCGGATGAGGAAAAAAGAAAAGCCCCACCAATAACCCATATATTGTGACAAGCGTTACTATAAAAAGGTATAGCTTTGATGAGTGTGCAGTAGCATCTCGGACTTCGTAACGAGTGTTGATAGCAGTGACTGCTTGCTGGTGTTAAGTAAGGAGCCGTCTTTTAATATAATACAACTATGATTGTAACACACAACTTTCTATTAAATTTGACTAGTTTTTACCTTCATCCTAATTTTAGTTGTTTTTATACAACTTATTAATTCGGGCCACTGTTTCTATGGCAACGAAAAACAGCGCAATTGGAAAATAAAGAGTAAGCCTTTGGTGAGAATCAAAGTTTACGCCTATCTGCTTTTACCAATTGGCCACAAAGACTTCATGGATTAGCAGAAGCTGATTCACACTTATAAACTCACTCCCTACAACCGACTCTCTGTGCTATATTTATGTTGTTTTACATATGAAACCCAGTAGACTTTTTTACAAAACAATCTTTATTATTATTGGATGAAGCATTGTAACAAGTTAATAAGTTGTATAAAAACAACTAAAATTAGGATGAAGGTAAAAACTAGTCAAATTTAATAAATTCGTTAGCTCAGTCGGTAGAGCAGCACGGCGTATAGGTGGCTTCCAAGGTGGACGCGGGTTCGATCCCCGCATGGAGTTCGTTTCTTTATTCATATTTACGATTTAGGCCGCTCGTTTAGCAGTCGCTCACACCGACACCCGGCAAATTTTCAAAAATCAAGTGAGAATGCACAAACTAAGGCATCAGTTTAGCATAAATTTATATTGCAACTTGGATCCCCATTAAAAACCTATGAAAAAGGGGGGAAAACAAAAAACAGGTTTTTCTAGACATAAAAAGGAGTAAATGTTTAAACTTTCAGCCCCCTAGCTCCATTGGTGCAGCCTGTATGCATGATAAATACATAGCCAGCTAGCCAAACAGACCAATTTAAAAACTGAAGAAACCTATGTTGACAGTTTTGGCCGATGGTTTCTAATAAAGAATAAAAACTGCAGGTAAAAAATAGTACTTACATTTCTGAACCATGTGAAGACCGTGCAGCCCCAGAAGGAATCCCACTCAACGTGTTGGCTGAAAAAAATTGAATGATTAAGTATATAAATAATTATGTAAGTAAACAGTTAAAACAACAACAAAAAAGAACTTTTTAACCTTTAGCACTCTGTAGGCGACTTTGCTTGCTGAGCAAAAGGTTTGTTCTGAGACAACAGGCGACTCTGATTGCCGAACAATTGAATTGCATGGTTGTGTTATTTGTCAATTTCAGTCATACATGAACTCTAGGTATGAACAAAATGAACAAAAATGAAAGAATATCTCAAGGGTGTAAGCGACACCTGATTTTAAAAATGTATGGTAGACAATGTGTAGCAAAGTGGTGCGGGGGGGGGGGCTGATGGAAATAGAGCATTTTTACATGTTAGTATAGGGTATCATAGAGACTTTGTGTTTGAAGAGGTCTTCCACGGAATGTAGGTCACCAGAGAATGAGGGTAGCTATGGGCAGAGGAAAGGGGAAGTGATTTTGGAGGGAGATCAGTTGGCAGGACAAAGTGGGACAGGACAGACCTGAAATGTCTAGGACCAAGCGTTGGGACTACTATGATGAGTAGGAGTTGACCACAGTACAATGAAGACGGGTGAATGAAGATGGGATGGGGGGTGCGAGGAGTAGATGTAGGAAATAGTGGTTCGCTTTGTTCTTCTCATTTTATCGGGTAGTTTCCAAAAACTGCGAATAAATCGAATTGCTAAAAACACCTATTTTTCGCATTGCCTCGTTATCTTTCGAGATGACCCATCTTCTCATTTTCCAGCTGTAACCCAGAAGAATCAATGACTGAAGTCTCATCAAGTGCCGGAGTTTCCACAACGGTATCTTGGCTGTGCACCACACGGCTGCATCATAGTACAAATGCAGTACACATATATTTAATATAGAAAAATACAGCCGGTAAATATTTTTTCATCATTTTGCTATATTTAATTATTCATCCTTGTTACAATATTTTTATATAAGTTTCAGTTGAACTGCAATATAGAAAGATGAAATCAAATGATGGATAATTTTATATCCGATCGACAGACTATGATAATTATAATGACATTTATTAGTGAGAGCCTATATTTGCCCTGCGTTTAGCAGTCGCTCACACTGATGCCAGGCAAATATAGGCTCTCACTAATAAATGTGATTAAAATTATCAATATAGAATGTATTAAAATTATCAATATAGAAAGAATAAAAAATATACATTTCAAAAATAAATCAATAAAAATGATGAAAAATCTTCCTTTTTTAAAAATATTGAGTGAAAAAAAATGTTATTTTCACAGATCAAAAGCCTGAATTATAATTAATCAAATACAACTAAGAACCCCCCCCACCCCAAAGTATTTTATTTAATTTTCCTGTTTTTTTAATCCCAAAGTAAGAGTTCCGTTCCAGCAGTTCCTGGATATTATTCTAAAAAAGGTAAGCATAATTAGTATCTCCAGGGATATATCTGTGTAAAGATCAACGAAAGCATCATTATATGAAATAAATAAATCATCAAACTAATAAAAGGTGGGGTAGGAATCATGTGAAAAAAAATTATTCTCCTAAATTTGGAATGGAAAATAATTTTTTTTAAATATAAAAATTTCATTAATATTGAATAATATGCTGATTTTTGCCAATTTAAAAAAAAATTTCTCACTCCATTTTATTCATACCTAATGAACACACACAAGTTATAAACTTTCAATCTTGACAACCTTGAAAAACAATGCAGAATCCTTAAGGTTAATATGAATAATTATAATTAATTAGAATCTGATTTCAACTTATAAACAATAGGTCTGAAAATAAATATCTCCTACCCACTTCTAATAAAACCTCAGATGAAATTGATAAGACGTAAACATTTATTTACACTATTAACAGCTTTGAAGTAGTGAACTATTGAGTCAAAGTAGGTAAGAGAATGTGAAGGAACTGCTCAAACTCCACAGAAACACGGATAGATATTTTTACCAAATGCTTTAACTCCTCCAGTACATATATATACAGTAGCTGTGCTGATTGCAATAAAATGTTGTTCCATTTACATAAAGTTCCTGTTTTTAACTCTTAAAACCAAGCCATACAAAGAAAATTTCTGACAGATACTGTGTGTATATGTATATATATATATGTCTGAAAAGCTTCTCAAACCTAACAACGAAAAAGAAATGTTTGAAAATCTCACTTACTGGACAGGATGGTCTGCTCCTCTCTGGCCTCTCCATGCAAGTGGAATGTCCTGCCAAAATTCCTTTGTCTGCTGACCACGTGTTTTTACCCACATTAGTAGGGTCATCCACAAATTCTAACAAAATATTTTCACAGGGAAGACCAATATATATGATACATTAAAACTTCAAGCATATTTAAATTCGGAGGTTCGTCAGTTGTTTACCATGGTTATACGCAGTTTTGGAGAAATTCAAAACAATACTGCTTTTAATCCGATGGTTCTTCAAGCAGTCTAGATCACAGACCACCACCTCATAAATTATGAAGCTTTAATAAATAGATTATTAGCCTTGGTAAATTGAAAAGTCTCAATACCTTTAATATCAGGAAGGCATTCAGATATGAGGGAGAAAACCATGACCGTACAATATCTAAAAGCCATAGAATTAAAAACAGTATTGTTTTGAAATTCTCCGAAACTGCGTATAACCATGGTAAACAACTGATGATCCTCTGAATTTAAATATACTTGAAGTTTTAAAGTATCATATATATTGGTCTTCCCTGGAAAAATATTTCTCTTAGAAAAATATTCTGTTAGAATTTTTGGACGACCCAACTAACGCGGGTAAAAAGCACATGGCCAGGGGACAAAGGAATTTTGGCGAGACATTTAACTTGCATAGGAGGGCCAGAGAAGAGCAGACCATATGTCAAGTAAGTGAGATTTTAAATTATTGTTAAGTTTGAGAAGTTTTTCAGACTAATATATCATCATCATTATCATCAGCCATTATAAGTCCACTGCTGGACAAAGCCTTTCCAAACTCCTTCCATGACTGCCTATTTTGTGCTAACCTCTGCCAAGTCTTACCGGCAAATTTTTCTATCTCGTCCCTCCATCTTGTGTCTGGTCTTTTCCTACTTTGTTTACTGTCCCATGGGCACCAATCGGTTAGTCTCCCCCCCCCATCTATTGTCATCTCTCCTTGCTAGGTGGCCAGCACATCTCCATTTTTGCTGCTTAATTATTTGTACAATATCCTTCACTCTAGTCCTCATTCTGATCCATGTTGTTCTTTTTCTATCTTTTAGAGTTTTTAAATTAGGATGTGTTCTAATTATTTTCGCTTGCTTTCGTTGAGTAACAGATACACAGCAGCAGCTGTACAATTATAAAATTAAACTAATTCTTAGTATGAAGCTGTCTAATTATAAGTAAAATAAAGTTATTAATTGAAATTATTCTTTGTTGCAACTTAATAAATGAAAGGGGAGGGGTACTAGTAATCTTATTGACAAAGGTGGGGAATGACTCGAAAGGTTGGGAACCACTGTCCTAGGATTTGTTGTTTTATTATCTGTATGCTATATTTGGAATTTTATCTGGGTTAAATAAACTTCTCTTGATTAAAAAACACTGAAAAATAAGTACAACTGAAACAGGATCAACTATAAAAAGAAAAAAAATCTCACAATTTTAGTATTTAAAATAATCCCAAGAAGTTAATAATAGCAAGAATTCTAAAAACAAAAACAATAAAATAAAACAACATATATGATTCAATTACATACAAATTTCATCCCAAATTTGATTAACACAATTTCTAAATATTTTCAAAAGGTCTCACCAGAGAATTGAATTGAACTTTGAAATCTATACTGTTTACCAATTAATCAATTGTCTAAACAAATTGGAATGTTTGGAATCTATTTTTAATAAAGTAAAAAATGATAAATGCAAGTATTTATTACACTTGCAAATTCACATTTTCAATGCCAGATACATCCACTCCATATTTGTTAATTTCTTGAAAGAGTGTGTGTGTCTATATATATGTATATTACAAGCGGGATGGCAGGGTTTTTTTTCGGAATGGG
>VCCN01004987.1:1044303-1058238 GCA_006491835.1 Architeuthis dux | reverse complement strand
GAAAACTGAAGAAACCTATTTTGACAGGTTTGGTGACAGTTTCTAATACAATGCTTCATCTAAGAAGTTCAAACAACTTCAGACTATTACATCTTATTACTACTAGGTGTAAACAACCAACAGAAATAAGATTTTAAAATAGTCAAAAATCTCCTCTAAATTAATAGCGTAATAGCTCCGTCAGTGACAGTCACGGTCATCTTAGATTAATAATTGAATCGGCCATCGTTATGTTGAAAAACATAAAGGGAATAGAGTGGAAGAGAGGAGAGAAAGAAAGATACATGGTGAAAATAATGAGAAAAGCCTAATGATATGTCACAGATGCTGGTACTCGTACTATGAACACAAAGAAAGAACTGGTAGAAGAAAGAAAGAGTGAAAACAGCACAATAGGGTGGGTTTTCATCTATTTAAAAGTAATTGGCAAAGTTTCACCAAAGAAATAAGATAAGGAATGCAAGTTCAAGACTCAAGTTCATCTAAGAAAATCAAATTCAATTAATCATCGTTTCCATTCATGATAATTATGGGGGAGTGATCTTAACCTTCCTCACTCTCCCTTTGCCTCTTTTTCTTTACTCCTTAGGAGTGGTTCCCCATTGAACTGCCGCCTTTGTGACACTGGCCTCGCCTTCATGTCATGTAGTTGTGTGGGGGCTTGACCATATGTCATATTCCGCCCTCGTGGAGAAGCAAATAAATACCTACCCCTTAGGAGTGGCAACTGACACCTTTATATTACTATTGTAACTTTTGCATTCAAATATGATCTATCATATATTAACACGCATAACAAAACCTTTCATTGTTGCAATATCTTGTCTATTCAGGTATTGGGCAATGTTTAACAACTTAACCATCAAAAATGGATCACATCATGAGGACTGATTTAACCGATTACTGCTAAAGAAGCTAACATTTTTTACTTTCGTACTAAGGCCGACACACAGTGTGTGTTTGAGTTTTAGTAAAAAATAATTATTTTATTTTATTTTTTGTATTAGATGAAGTATTGTAACCATTTTTATTAATTTTTGACTACTATTAAACACTGGTTTATTGCTGGGTTTACGTTATTGATGTGTTCTGATATTTATATGTATCTATCTATGTATCCAGACTTCGCTCAGCCCTTACCGTTCATAGTAGAAACTTGAATTTTTGCACACACACTCCCCTCAATGAGTAGGAAAAATGTTTTTTGTTTTTGTAGCGAAGAAGTGGAAACAGACTTGCCAAGAGCAAAAAGACTATGCATGGCATACTGTCTGCTGTACCTATTACTGATCAAAAAGCAATTAAAAATTAGGATGAATGTAAATAGTAGTCAAAAAATATAAAATAAAAATGGTTTAAAATACTCCATCTAATAAAAAACAAAATAAAATAATCGTTTTTTACTAAAACTCAAACAGTCACTGTTTCTTTAGCAGTGATCTGTCAAATCAGTCCTTATGATGCAATCCATTTTTGATGGTTAAGTCGTTAAACATTGCCATTGTAACTTCTAACAGTTGACACCATTTGACCAAACTTAAATTGCGCTCATCTACCTTATGCTATACACTTATAAAATAACAAAATCATCTGCATTTTTTATTTGGTAAATATTGATTTATTTGGTAAATATTGACCACCCATAATTCAGTGAATTATTCAGATTTAGTCATAGAAACAACAAAAGTGAAGATACTTGTTTAAATAAATACTAATAACACTTGTGTAGAGACAAAAAAGGAAATGATCTATCATATAATAAGTGAATACAATACTCAAAAAGATAATACAAATAGACATGAATGGGAGGGAATAATGAATCAATGTGAATTGTGCAAACAACTTGATTTGTAGCATAGCTAAACCCAAAAAATAATCTTGCGTGAGATTTTTGCTACATTTGACAGCGCTGAAATGATTGCAGAAAAGTATGACTTTAATTTTGAAAGGGAACATGCAGGATGTTTTTAGTGCCTCCAAAGAACCGTATGATAACAAAATGCGTGAGGCTAAACAGTGAAAGCATGCTGTCGTATTTGAATCCTTCCACATCAGACACAGAAAACAATGAACCTAAACCTTCAATATTCAGGCAGGCAGACATAAAAGGTAATTTTGGAGTCTGGGAATGCTTATGTTAAATTAATGGTAATTGCTTCTTTGCTTTATGCCATTTTAATTAGTGGAGGAAGCCTGTACTAATGTAGTGTAGGTTTAAGGAGCACGTCAAAAGCCGCGCAAAGGGAGGGTGGGAAAACACTGACACAGTTCTGTGCAAACAGTCACTGGATAGCTCAAATGCTCAAACGCCGGAACGAAAACTTGAACAGTTCAACCAGACTAACACTCGTTCCTTAGAAATGACAACTTACAAGCCCCAAATGCAACTCAACTCCATTTGACCGTCGCTTCTCCTTTTTATCGGCCAGAACAGTGGGGGGAAAGACCTGTATGTGTCAAGAGTGAAGCATTAGTATCCCGGATGTACTGTGACAGCGTTTGGTTTAAAAGCACATCCAGGTCCTTCACCGAAACAAATGCAAGCGACACTTGGCCGTTTCAATCTCTGAATCAGCACGTTTTCACCACAGGTAGGTCCTTTGTAAATGCAAAGTGGTGTAAATCTAGGGTTACCAGATGCAAAAATGAAAAAAGGTGGACAATGTACTCTGAAAAGGAAGACATTTCAGAAAAGAAAAACGATTGAAAAGGAGGACATTTTAAAATGAAACAAAATTTAAGATATAAACTTTTATTATGAAAGAAAACATTTTTTTTTCCTTTCTTTTTAAAAAAAAAAATACAACTGCTGATACAACCTATTTAGGCATACTTTTCTGTCTGGCTACTTTTTGAGAAAAAAAGCTCTTCGTTACTTAACAGGTCACTGCGGAAATCGATGCATGTCACATCCTTCATTGACTCTACATTAAGTCTATTTTGCACATTGGTCGGCTGAGCACTTATCGAAAAAACCTGCTCAATTTTGCACAGAAATACAAAAATAAAATTCACATATTTTAAATACTTCTGAAAAGCAATTGATAGGACAAGATTTAAAAAATACCCTTCATTGCTCATGCAGCCTTTGATTTTCCAAAAACTTAAAATCTATCTGATCAGATTTGAGGAATAAAATCTGGTTGCAAATTAGTTGTATACTTTACGACATCAATACCTTTTGTTCAAGAACTCAATGCATGGAATCAAATCATCGTATTTGTACCTTTCATAATTTTAAGAAGCATCCATCCAAAACACATTAACTCATCCAACGGAGCTATCCGTTTTTCTAAATATCCCATGGATGCTTTGTAAACTTGTTGAAATTCATCGTAGATGATCTATGTTTCTTCGTTTGGACCATTTGCTTCACGGCGAGCTGTTGTTTCACTGTTACGGTCTGTAGGCAGGTTCACACACGCAACTGAGAAATGATTTGTGAGTGTAAATCAGTGTAAACCAAAAAAGGAGGCCATTTTGAGATGAAAGGAGGACGTTATATCTTTGTTCAAAAAGGAGGACATGTCCTCCTTTTGGATACCATATATGGTAACCCTACGTAAAGCAAACTTTTAAAAAGTGGAGTGGAGGATACCTCTAATTGAATAATTATTCTATATACCATTTAATACCCGTGAAAGAATTCACAGATATATTGGAATTTCTATCAAATGATTTTTATGATTTTTAAGATTTTTTAAGAGTTTTAGTTGAAAAGTCCTTAGTCTCAAATGGTGGGTAGGAGGTATTTTTATCAGCAAAATCTTACCCCCCCCCCACCAGTGGAAGAGTCCAGTGTTACAAACAGCAAACCAAGAAAATCACACTGCTTCTTATTAGAGTAGATCATTCAGACTGTTTGATGTTGTATCTTGTCTCTAAAATCTGCTCCTGGGCCAGTGTATATTCCTACACTACCCAACTCAGGGATTGAAATCACAGCTTCCTGGGAACCAAATGAGCTTTTTCAATGTATCCACTCAGCAATGTCCCAAAGGACACTAAACGTGATGTATTTTGGAGCCTTTCCTAATTCTTGAATTCTTTCCTAATTTATCTAAAAAAGTCAATGTATAATAGTAACAACACCTCATCTTAGAAATTTAGTTGACATCACCTCGCACATACTGAGTCAACTCTTTAGGCTAGGTACCCTTCCTCAGTAACGCGCCAAATAGGGTGGCCAAACATCCGGCTTTTAAGCACTCTGTCCTCCATGACCTTTAATTTGTTCTCCTTTTTGGGGTCAGACTGAAAACTTATTCAAATTACCCCAGATATACTTAGAACAGTGAGAAGTGAAAGCCATAAAACAGTGGGAAGTGAAAGCCAATGGCAACTACATATAATAAAAATACATTAACGGTTGTTAACTGTTAATGCATTTTTATTACATGTTGTTGCCATTGTCAATACTGCAGTATCAACAAGTGGGAGAGGGTCAGTCAGTCTGTGAAATTTTACAAAAATTACTACAAAATCGCATTCATATATTAAAGTGATATTTGACGTATCAACAATCAAGTATTTTGTATATTTTATAAAAGACTTTTACATATTTACAACTCATCATTAACAACACATCCAAGAGAGTCAATCTATCAAAGTCCTTCTTTTCAGTCTGCAATATCCTCCATTTTGGGAAATTTGGAAATGCTCCTCCCCACCATAATACCTTCTGTGGACTCCCAGGGGTCCGCAGACCCCAGGATGAAGTGGCGACCCTAGTGCCAAGACAGCCAAGGCGACTGTCAAACTGTAGGTTTTTTTGTCAGAGTAGCCTTCTCTTAGATGAACTGCCCTACTATTTCACCCAGAACTGGAGGCTGGGAAGTTGAATCATGCCTTTCCTAAGGGCATTAGTGCAAAGTGATCACAAACTACTTCAGCCAGAAGTGCCGTTAACAGGTAGGCTATTCCATACCTCCTTTGCCCTTTATGTAAACAGATAAAAGACATTCATCAACCTTTAGCAATCAGTAGGCAACAACATTGTTTGCAGAGCAAAATGTTTGTCTTGCCACTGCATGCGACCCCGTTTGTGACCAATAGCGCGTTTGAATTTTGCAGTTGTGTTGTTATGTCAATTTTAATCATAGATGAACAAACACACAAGTTACAGGCTTTCAAATTTACTAAGTGCACAAAATCTTGGCACCCTTGAAAAAGAATGCAGAGTGCTAAAGGTTAATAGTGATCATCATACATTTATTTCTGGGTTATCTCCTCTAAATAATATTTAAATCAACAACTATTTCAGCAAAAGTTTCATCTTTCAACTCCAAATATGAAAAGATCAACTCATAAAAATAAGTGACATTTGATGACAGAAACAAAAAGCTGTGGTTAATAAGCCAGACACAACCAACCAATGCTCGAGATTCTTTGTAACTTTGTGTGTGTATAAGTAGTCATGAATATGCAACACAATTGTGCATAGATATATTAGTAGACCCCTGTTTTCAACCGAAGAAGGCTCAATATGTTAGTGGGGCAAATATTGGAGAAATAATTTTTATTGGTTCATAACAACCTATACAGCTGGTTTCACAATTAGATCATCAGATGATATATATATGTGTGTGTGTATATTGAAAGAGAAAACATTCTTCTTTTTTTTTTTCAGCAACATCTTTAGTGTTTAAAGCTGCAAAGCTTTCTAGACTATATATATACAGTTATCAGTCGCTTAACATCCTTCCCCTTAACGTCTGATAGCATATACATCCAAGGTCCCATAAGGTTTTAATAGAGTTGAAAAACATCGATCAGCAAATGGGACATAAACGGACGTAAGCAGACATGGTGGCTTTTAAAATGTAAACAAAGCAATTGTGCAGCCAGACGTATAATGCACAGTACATATCTACAGTGTATACTGTACATGATACTCGATAGCAATATTAAACATGTACGTTACTGGCTTATGTATTTATTCTAGTTTATTTTTTATCATCATTTTAATGTAAATTCTCCTTTCTTACTAACAAAAGGTCTACCATTGTTTTGTGTCATACGCAGCAGCATTGAAAGAGATACCTTCAAATTGTTTTTGCTGCATGTAAGCAAATTTATGAAGAAAGGAATAAACAAACAAAGCAAACAACTTAATTCTTAGTTGTTTTTATATTAAGATGAGGCTAGAAACTAGTCAAATTTAATAAAAAAAAAAAATTTACAATACTTCATCGAATAATAATAATAATAAAGCAAACAACATTAAACATATTTCTTAAGAGAAAACTCCGCCCCGAGAAGGGACTCAGCCAGGTCCTTTGGCATTGGAGAATGCAATTTTATCATTTTTGCTGATGACTCAATGCTAATTATTAGACCTGAGAAGTCTTCCTGGGGGGGGGGGATTCCTGTAGATGTCGATGATCCCGATCATGTGTAGGAGTGGGGGTGATTTGTTGACGAAAGTGTTAATCAAAAGAGGTTAAAAATATAAAAAGATAAAAAAATTAAACAGTGAAAATAAATTATATTTTGTATATATTCAAACTGTTTTACAAAACCCTGGTCAGTCCACACACCAAAAAATAGTGAGACATGTTAGAGAGGTTGCAGAGGAGAGCTACGAAACTGGTGCCACAACTAAAAGACCTGCCATATGAAGACAGACTCAAAATATTACAGCTACCCACTCTACAATAGATGTGCAAACAGAGCAAACTCGTGGTACAGAGAACATTAAGAACAACAAACAGAGGTCATTGCCACAAATACCAGATGCACCATCACCATCCTGGTATTAGAGACAGATTCTGGACATCAAGATCCTTTTCATACTGGAACTCCCTTTCAAACAAAACAGTAAACTGTTTCTGTTAACATGTTCATAAACAACAAAAGAAACTAGCTTACCACACAAGTATAAACATTTCTAAAATTTTCACACCTTAAATGCCAACCCCTATTACATCTGCTAGATGGATTTTTAGTTGGTCCGAATCTTAATTATATAATAAAAGTTTACAGCACAAATTAAGATTCATTTTGTGCCCTCGTAGGTGCATTGTTATGCCACAAAAATGTAGCCTATAGTAGGCTAATGCTGTGATATGTTTTTATTTTGACAACATTCTATACAATTTTGCTTACATTATTTTATGGTATTTTTGTTCTTACGTAGCTGTTGCAATTTTCTACCGTACAATTACTTTAATCAATTGATAGTTTTGTAAGAATACTTTATCAATAAACATTCTACTGTGCCTTTCTTACGTGTTTTTACTCCTCATGAATTCCTTTATCAATTATTTGGTTATCATTTTTGGGTAAAGAAAGACTTACCCAACACTTTTCATTTCTTTTCATAAAATACAATTAACTTTGACTATGCATCTTTAAGATATGAAAATAATTGCATTCAATATTGCAAGACGTATGGTATTGAAGAATTACGTACCTACTGAAATTTATAACCCCTGACAAATGTAAACAAAGTGTTGTCAACGTACACTAGCTGTAAAACAGTACTTTTACAATATTTCTTTATTTCATATTAAAAGTATACTTGCTACAGTATTTTCTGATAAAAATGCAGAATGCATATGTTGGTACATAAGCAGGCCATGGCTAGCATAAGCTTTTTGTAGCTAGTGTAAAGATGCACGTTTTAAAAATGTGCACATTATGTGAGACTATCTGGGATATAGTGCATGATTTTGGCTATGGTCCAGTATGCCATAGACAAGTCCTGGGTGTTTGGTCAAACATAGATCAAATCCTAGTTATCAGTGTGCCCAGCATTTGCTGAGTGTCTTGATAGCTGGATTTATGTCTATCAGCCTTTGAGTGGGTGGGAGATGTATGTGTGATTTACGTGTTTGTGTTTCTTCCTCTTCCCTCTTCTTATGCAAGTTTTCTGCACTGCAAAAGAGCTTCTGAAGATGCTGAATGAAACTTGGCAAAATGCATCAAGGATTATCTTAATGATAATAAATATGCTTGAGACGTAACACATTTTTCTCAATCTTTCATTTCCACATTCAGATTACCTTACATCCCGATAACAAACGTGTGTGTGTGCGTGAATTAATGTTTATCAACCAGGAAGACATCCGGGAGAAGGAGATCTGATATTCCTTTAACCTTGAGAAACAAATAAAACCACAAATCTAGATTTAGTTTTAGATTAAAGAAAGTCACTCAGAGCACGTTGTCAAAATAGAGGAATTGTTTCCATATGTAAATATACATAAACTTAACTGCACAATATTTTTTTTTTTTTTTAAAAAGGAGAGAAATGACAAGAGAAGTAACTTATTCATTAATCGCCTCTTTTTCCAATTTCTTTAATTGATCACTCCTAATACGGCATGCTGCCAAAAGACATTGTTCATGTGACGGTTTCTATTGAGTAACTAACCTGACCTGTTCAGATTTAGTTTTAGATTAAATAAAGTCACTCAGAGCATGTTGACAAAATAGAGGAACACATTCTTGACATTGTTTCTATATGTAAACATAGCCCAAAGCCAAAGGTCTATCGGGGCCATACTGAAACGCTTACAGAAATTAATGCCTACATTGAATTTTAAGACAGCAGGCATATTCTACCATGTTATGGTTCAAAGTAAAGCTAGTTTTACTACAATTCGACCAATAAATGGTAAAGTTATTACCGATTTCCAATTGGGCTGGGTTTAAACTAATAAGAAAAATGGTAGTTAAATTTGGTATGTCCGATATCAGACCAAAGATTATTTTAAAATAATGTCTTTTCACGTAAGCTCTTCCATACGTTTGCCACTCTTGCCGAGAGGAAATTTTTCCTAACACCAGTGGAGGTCTGAATTTCTAGTTTATGGCTGTGTCCTCTGGTTTTACTGCACATAGATGATGTCAGCATTTTCTTATCAGGGCATTTTGAGCAATGAACGTCAGTATCCACTCTATGTATGTTGTTCCGGATTCTATAGACCTCTAGTAGGTCAGCACGATTTCTTGTATTCAAGGGCATCTAGATTAAGTTGATTTAATCTTTCAGTGTAAGATATATTTCCCAATCTCGGAACGATCTTGGTGGCTCTCCTCTGAACTCTTTCTATGGCATCTGAGTTGTACTTCAGGTTAGGAGACCATATTCATTTATTTATTTAGCCTACAATGGCTCTTGCTGAATAAGTGAAAAATAATACATAGAACTAATCCCAAAGGTAGAGCCTTCCCAAAGTCTAAGCTCATGTTGCAATTAAGTGAAACCATTAACCTTTTTGAGACTCCCAGGACATATATCTTTTGATGTTTCTATGGCTGCCAGGATATAAATGTCCTGTAGATTTCTTTTAGAAGTCTACTGGGACATTTTAATTCAGTCATTACGCACCTTAATGGGTTGGTCTTGATAAGGTTAAAGTAATTTGAAGCAACAACAACATAAATACGCAGGTCTTAAAATTTATATTTAAGAGTTTAACAGTGACAAGTTGTTTTTGAAGTACGTATTAAGAAAGGAATTACAAAATAACAACACATAATTTATGGAAACCGAATGACACAATGGGTTTTTTCTTTTTTCTTTTATGGCTTTCTGAAGTACAAATCCTGAACCAAGAGAATGGTTGGTGGGAACTGTTTAGTGGGAACAGTCTAATAAAATGGTTATTTACAAGTTATTGTTTATTTATTTACCTAGGTCACCAAAGTTGGAAAAGTTATATGTATTCACTCATGTTCGACTATTTGTTTGTCCACACAATATCTCCATAAGTTCACAATGAAAGGGCTACAGGAGAGGGGATTGTATTTTGGAGTGGAACCCGGAATTTTTTACTGTATCACAGATTGATTGATTGATTGATTTGTTTAGCGGCATATCAACCCTTGATGGGTCATTTAATGTCGAAATCAGTTTAAAATTTTTTTTAAAATAGAGTCCTGCAACTTTGGTGAAAGGTTTTTCTTTTTAAAATAGAGTCTTGCGACTTTGGTGAAAAAACAGGTGGCCCCTGTTTGGGGAAGTCCTACCCCACTGCAGGGGATGCAGTCAGCACATTCTAGGCCCCAGCCAACAGGGCCGTACTGTATTGTAGTTATATGTCTGTCCACACAATGTCTCCAAAAGTTCTCAATGAATTCCAATGACATTTTATGGAAGTGTAGGCCATGGACTAAGGAAGAATTGATTCAATTTTGGGGTAGATCCAGGAAATTCTTTTTAGAGTTACCTCCCCTGCATTGTAGCTATATATGAACTGATTCTCATTCAAATTTTACTGACATTTGTGTTGGCAGAGGTATGCCCTCTCCGATTGCTTTCTAGTTTTCTTTTATTGCTTTCTGAAGTACAAATCCTGAAATGAGAGAATGGTTAGTGTAGCTGAAGCCAGACGCATATGGTTTGAGGGTAAAATTTCAAAAGAACCAGGTGCCCGGGTGTAAGACTTGGGATGAGGAGTTACCAGGTGCCACCATGCACTCCCGATGATAGGGAATCGGTCTTCACAGACAGACAAAGTCGTTTTTCGCCCAGCCTTGTCCCCACTAATGAGAATATAAGTGGGATCCGAAGAAAGGTGACCCAAAATTTGATCGTGCCGAAGCCGGGGTCAGAATAAATTGACCTTGTGACACCAGGGTTAATCTGAAACACGTGTTCAGCGCACACACACTTGGCCCATATTAAGGCACTGCCCGGGCTCTTCCAGCCAGTTCCGCAGAAATCGTCTAGGGCGCACGGTTTCTCCTCATCTGATCACAACATCAGAATCCTAAGACCATCTACACCTGCAAAAGGCGAATTACGGTAACAGAAAAGAGTTTTTACCTTTGTCTCAAACCTTTGTGCTCTGGCTCAATTCGTCTCGAACTAGATTGCCATTCCAAACAAGCTTCATGAACTCATTTCTCCAGTAGATATCGAGTGATTGTGAGTGTTTTATCTACAATGTTCCAAACCGTCTATATGTGTTTGTGTATTCGCCTAATTCATGGCCTTCATTATGTCGGTTTACGATGTTAACCGTTTTCATGTATTGTGTATTTGCCTAATTCATGGCCTTATTATTGTGTTTGTGTATTCGCCTAATTTATGGCCTTATTATTGTATTTATGGTTTTCCACGTTCAAACGTGAACATTATGTATGTCAGTTTACGATGTTAACCGTTTTCATGGCCTTATTATTGTATTTATGGTTTTCTACGTTCAAACATAAACATTATGTACGTCGGTTTACGATGTTAACCGTTTTCATGTATTGTGTATTCACCTAATTCATGGCCTTATTATTGTATTTGCAGTTTTCATGTTGTACTGAATGTCGTACTGCACGTAAAGTTAACACGTTGTAATAAAGATCATTCATGTACACCAGTAAGAAGCATCAAACCTTTTCCTTCGTCACGAGTAAAGAGCCAGGCTGTAGTTACAGTTGGTGGGAACAGTCGAAATAAAATGGTTATTTACATATTTACCAAAGTTGGAAGAGGTATATGTATTCACTCGTGTCTCCAAAAGTTCTCAATGAATTTCAATTACATTTCGTGGAAGACTGGGACATGTGCTAAGGAAGAATTGATTAAATTATGGGGTGGATCCAGGAACTTTTAACAGTTACCTCCCCAGTATCGTCGCTATATGTCCACACAATATCTCCAAAGGTTCTTAATGAATTTCAATGAAATTTTCTGGAAGGGTGGCCCATGTGGCAAGGAAGAATTGTTAAACTTTTGGGCGGATCCATGGAATTTCTTATTACAATTACCTCCCCTGCATCGTACGTATATATGAACTGATTTTCATTCAGTTTTTAGTGACAATGGCATTGGCAGAGGTATGCGCTCTCTGAGTTCCTTTGAGTCATTTTCTTTGATCGTCTTCTGAAGAACAAGAGAATCGTTGCTGGGAATGGTCTCATAGAAACAATTATCTACGGGCGATTGTCTTTTTTTTCTTTCATGTGATTTGAAAGAAGATGTACATTGAATAGAACGATAGGTCTGATTAGTCACTCAATAGAAACCATCATGTGACCAACATCTTTTGGCAGCATACTGTGATCAACTAAAATATTGGAAAAAGGGCTGATCAATGAATAAATTACTTCTCTCGGTTTTTGTTTGGCCATGATCACTGAAAAAACCTATTTTGGGGGGGAATTTAAAAAAAAGATTTTTCTAGACATAATAAGGAGTAAATGTTTAAATTCTCAGCCCTCTAGCTCCATTGGTGCAGCCTGTACGCATAATAGATAGATAGATAAATGGATAGCTAGCCAGCCAGCCAGCCAGCCAGCCAGCCAAACTCACTTGAAAACTGAAGAAACCTATGTTGACAGGTTGACGGCTTCTAATTAAGATATAAATAGTCTTCCTTTGCATTTTATAAAAAAGAAATAAAAAGAACTAGCATTCCTAGGGAAATTATGAATCACTGCCACCCATATATGCTATGTTGGGGGCGATCAATTAAAAAGTTGGGCTGTGATCACTAAAAAAGATCTGAATTTTCGAAAAAACAAGCGGGTACAAGTGAGTGACCAATTTAGCATAAACTTACATTGCATATTGAACCCCACTAAAAACCTATTTAGGGGGAGAATTTTCAAAAAACAAAAAAAAAATGTTTCTTCTCATTGAGGGGAGTGTGTGTACAAAATTTAAAGTTTCTACTATGAACGGTTAGGGCTGGGCGAAGTCCGGATACATAGATAGATATAAATGTCAGAACACATTACTAACCTAAACCCAGCATTAAACCAGTGTTGTG
The DNA here is from genome assembly GCA_006491835.1 of Architeuthis dux. Lineage (NCBI taxonomy): Eukaryota > Metazoa > Mollusca > Cephalopoda > Oegopsida > Architeuthidae > Architeuthis > Architeuthis dux. The sequence goes on along the minus strand of VCCN01004987.1, from coordinate 1,045,519 downwards.
GGTAGCAGTGATTAATAAACAGAGTACCTTTGGTACTGGTATATCAAATCTATCTATTAGGAGTGTGCAAAAGATTCCAGAGAAAAAATGGTTTTCACCTGTGATAAGAGTCTCAGTCTTTTGTTTGTTTCTCTGTCTATAACAATGGACTCTTCCACTTAATTTTGCTGATATTTATTATATTGATAGATAGCCCTATTATGTTGGTGAGGTTTGCATTACTTCCTGACCACTGACAATACATTTCTTCCTGATTTTCAATGCATTTTTATAGTAAAATCATTACCAATGCATTTACATATATAATAGCCCTGTTCTGTCAGTAATGTTCACATTAATTCTTGACCACTGACAATACCTTTTTCCTTATTTTCAATGCAAAACCTAACAGATTAATTATCGAATCCTGCAAAAACAAATTTTAGGTAAAAGTTGGCATGAAAATAATCAAATTGTTCTCCTCTACCATCAGAAATATTTAATTTGTTAGTGCAGAAAATGACTAAAGCTAAGTGGGGAGGAGTGATGGAGTAGCAGTAAAGACAGTGGGCAGTGATGAGAATAGCTGAAACCTTGTCTACATAGCCCTGGTTCGAATGCAGTTAGCATTAAAATACAACTATGATTACTCATTATTATTTAAAATTTTTATGACTACATTTTACCTCCATCTTAATTTTTATTAGTTGCTTTTTATCACAACTTTTGCTCAGACCGATTACCCTTCCGGCAGTGAACAAATAGTGTTGATCAGAAAATAAAGAATAAGCCTTGTGTGGGACTAGAGCCCACATCCCCCAGGCTTATTCTTTATTTTCCGATCAACACTATTTGCTCACTGCCGGAGGGTAATTAGTCTGAGCAAAAGTTGTGATAAAAAGCAACTAATAAGAATTAAGATGAAGGTAAAGTAGTTATAAAAATTTTAAAATGACTGAACGTATTTGTTTAAGAAATCCTGCCTGTGATATCACAGATTACATAAGCAGCTAGTACTTACATGACCCGCAATATCAAAAATACAATTGTATGAATAATAATAATCAAATAGAAAAGCGTTTTGAAAGACTTACTTTGTGGAAGAAGCATATTCCTGAGAATGCTGTACATTTATAGAAACCAGATTTTGTTCAGCATTTTGATTGTCTGAAAGAGAAGAACATACAATGAGACTTGAGAAAATGGCTTACAGGTAAATAAAATAAACCTATATATA
>VCCN01004987.1:962534-974082 GCA_006491835.1 Architeuthis dux | reverse complement strand
GAAATAGGCTTTTTTTGACAGCAGTTAATTGCGTCATTCAAGTCAGCTTCAGTGGATTTGGGCTGGATTTAAACTAATAGGAAAGACATGGTAGTTAAATTTGGTATATCCGATATCAGAACAAAGATTATTTTTTAAAATATTGATATTCTCGGATGTGACTGTCTTTTCACTTAGGCTGTTCCATGCATTTACCACTCTTGCCGAGATGAAGTTTTTTCTAACACTAGTGGAGCTCTGAATTTGTAGTTTATGGCTGTGTCCTCTGGTTTTACTGCACATAGATGATGTCAGCATTTTCTTATCGGGGCATTTTGAGCAATGAACGTCAGTATCCGCTCTGTGTATGTTGTTCCAGGTTCTATAGACCTCTAGTAGGTCAGCATGTTTTCTTCTGTATTCAAGGGTTTCTAGATTAAGTTGTTTTAATCTTTCAGTGCGAGGTATAAAAGCAATGAGGTAATTGCATTGTTACTAAATTTCACAGGAACCAGGATGCACTTTGTAATGGGACAGAAACTAAATACCCCAATTCAACCAGTTTGGCAAGAGAGCTATTCCAATCTTCATATTTGATAGAATGCGGTTTTAGTGTTGTAAGTGATTTACCACAAAAAAGAAAAAGCCGACATGTCACAAAACAAGGAGACTTACGAATGAAGCTAACTGAATTACAGCCTGAAATCAAGACCATTAGCAGTATCAGTATCAGGTTCAAGGGTCAGAGATTACCAAACTCAAAAATCTGAATTTGTTATATTTTTAGATGATATTGTCAATTTAAAGTGCTATTATTACGGCACGTTATATTTATTAATAAAATTTAGAACTTCATTAAAAAATGTTTTCTTGTCATTGAAATTATTTCTTGTTGATTCAAATTTGTCTCAGTTGATTTGAAACTCAAAAATGTTGGTAAATATTTCTGAATTTATCATTATATTAATATACCTATTCAAAACCAAATTAATTTTATTATAGTACCCCTTACTATAGAAATGTTTTGAGCTCTCAAGGGGGGGGGCATGGAGCTAAAAAGGTTAAGAACCACTGGACTAGCCTTAGAATAACAAACCTCCAAATTGGAGAGCTTTATTTTTTTTAACCATCTGAAAAGAATAAACTGCCAAAAGATCTTAAAAAGTATTTTGTAAATATGAGTCAAATTAAATAATTGCAATACACAAATAAAGAATATAATTTTTGTCTGAATTTCTAAGATGATTATTTTAAACTAGTGTCCTCATCTTGGTTGTTACAGTCACAACGTTTCAGCCACTGTACCTTCTGATGTTCTTCAAGTGTCTGTCTTAATCTGGCATGGACACAGCCCTGCCGGCTGGGGCCTAGAATATGCTGACTGCAACCCCTGCAGAGGGGTAAGACCCCCCAAACAGGGGCCTGGCCCTGTCAGCTGAGGCTTAGAATGCGGGGCCATATTTGCCTTCACCAAAGTCGCAAGATTATTTAAAAAACGAACCTTTCACCAAAGTCTCAAGACACTAGTTAAAAAAAAGTAACTTTCACCAAAGTCGCAAGACTCTATTTTGGGGGGATTTTAAACCTATTTCAGCATTGATTGACCCATCAAGGGTTGATAAGCCACTAAACAAATCATTCAATCTGGCATGGACAGCAGAATGAGAGTAATCTACCTTTTGTGGATTGAATAAATTGTTCAGTTTGAAATTCCTAGATGGTTACCAACTATGATAGGCACCTGAAGAAGGCTGGGGGGTATAGCATTCAAAATGTTCTGACTATAACAACCAAGATAAGGACACTAGTCTGAGTAAATCAGTGTATGATAAAGAATATAAATTCAACATAGATGTGAAATGTACAAATTATATCTAAAAATTAAATATATAAAATTAAGCTTAAATAATAAGTAGAAGTACAGTGAGTGCAAAAGGTATCCGATACATTTCAAAAAGTTTATTTTAATATACTTATACTGCTTCAAAATTGACAGAATTTGGACGAAAGATTAATATTAATAGATTAAGATTGAATTTCTAAGATGAGGAACTATCAGTATTATACACTGATTTATTTAAACTAGTGTCCTCATCTTGGTTGTTATAGTCCCAACGTTTCAGCCATTGTACCTCTGGCTACAAATTATAGAGTATTTTCAATTGAAGTTCTTGAATGTCTTGTGACAACTCTTTCGACTTAGGTGATACTTCAGGTGTTCTGATCTGGCAATTAATAATCGATCCACAGGCAATCAAAGGACATCAACACCAGTTGCGAATGTTCTAGGATGATTACTTGAACCAAAATATTTTAGATAAATCACAGTGTGCCGTCTAGTACTACCTTACAAAATCTTTTTTTTAAATTTTAAGAATTTATTGGATACTCTTTGCTCATCTTATTTCTGATTGTTTACATAACTTTTCAATATTCAATCTTGTTTCAATATTTTTTTTATAGTTTTGTATTTGTTGTATTAATTTTAATCTTTGGTCCAAATTCTGTTAATTTTGAAGCCATATAAGTATGTATAGGTCCTTGTGTCCCAACAAAGAGGTGGCATAAGTCCAAGGAGGAATATGGCAGAACATATCTCTCTCTGTACAATTATAAATTCAGCTTTGTTCAAAGTTCAATGAAATAAATGGATAGACAAATGTATATATATAACATATATAATTTATTCAAGAAATAACAATGAAGGATTGAATTAAAGAATGAAGATTGATTTGGAAAAATAATGCTTGTTGCATTAACACTTTATGGGGCAAGTGACTATATATGATCACCTGAGGATCCATTAGCCACATGCAAATATTGTAACCACAAAGACAACATAATCCGCACCAATGTGGTCTGCAAGCTTTGCAAAGTACTTGAACAAAGACAGAAACTGTTTTGAAGCATACCCTACCCCATTAAATTAGCCTGTTTTTGGCCCACACAATAACATTTTAAAATCAACCAGGAGGTGTTATTTTTTTGTCAATATCAATTTGTTTTGTATCTATTTATGTTATTGAATGTTATTCTTTAATTCTATGTTTTAACTTTCTACTTTAATTTTTAATTTTTTTTATATTTTCCATTTTTGGTCACTTTTTGGGTGAGGCACCATATATGATCACTTCACCAGAGGGTTTTCCACCTATAAACAAAAAAACTTCAGAAAACTTGCAACTGAAAATATCTTGTAATTAGGTCTAGTTTAAAATACAAAAAGTTTGTTTTGATATCTAAAATATTTTGAGGGGTGCCCTATAAGGGTTAAGGAAATGTTCAATTTGACTGGAAAGAAAGAGTTCAGAAGAAGTTGTAAAAGTGGGTATATGCAAACATATGCATGTTTGAGTCAAAATCAGGGACTTGCTTTGCCATTGTGAATGTTAGATTGCCTGTGTATGTGTGTGAGTTGAACATCCGTGCCTTCTCAGCAGCTAGCCGTGACCGAGGAAGATCTGTGTATTGACTGCTTATATCTGAATTAGGTAGACTCGCAGTACAGGTGAAAATTAGATGAATTTTCATTGCTCAACAATTATTTTGACTTTTTGACCAATCAGATGGCTGCTTGTGCCTTTTCAACTCGACGGCGGGAATCTGTGGGAGCCGAGTTTGGTGATATTTGGAAAATAAATGTTTGGAGGTGAGGAAAGGGGAAGGATCCGACATGTTAAAATGAACTTGTTTGCAATATATCAGATACTTTTTGCACTCACTGTATATCATGCATTATTAAAAATTAAATATCTTTAATAATAAACAAACACAAAATCAAAAAAATATTCATATACAAAGAAACCAAGAGAAAAAATAAATGAAAGCAGTTTAATATTAAATGTTAGAGATTAGTGTGCATCTAAACAAGCCTCAAATAACTCATGTGATTTTTGGTATTAAATTATTTGAGAATAAAGAAATATGAGATCAAATTCAGAGGAAGACAATAGCATGCTGTTTTTGGTTTTTAGGATTTGAGTAGAGGAATAGTTTTCGAAAAACAGTTGTTAAGGAGAGAAAATGACACCCAGATTGGGAGGAAGAAGAACAAGAGACAAATGATTTGAATAGAAATATGAAGGAGGAATAAAGAGAGAGAGAGAAAGAGTAAGCAAGCACAAGAATAGAGAGAGAAAAAAGAAGGAAAAGGTGAAGGAAATATTTAAAAACAACGAAGAGAAAGAGAGAAGTTTTAGAGAGAAAAAAAAAGGCAAAACAACCGACAGTGAAAAGACTTAAGGGAGACAACTCCGTCATACTTATTAGTCCTTACTTTTGAATCTCAATGATACAATGGTCTAAGGTTTTCTGAGTAACACAGTTTCGCTTTAATAGCAGTCAGGAACCGAGGCGGATTATCTCCGAGCCGGGCCCCTAGGCCGAGTTTTAGTAACCTTGCCTTCCAGCCCCACCCTTCGTTGAATCGAATAAATTGACGTTAAATCACGTTAAATTACTAATATCGTAGTACTATTATGTATAACGTAGTACATGTATGAGAACATAAATTTATATGAATCAGCTACATCCCTTTATTTTACATTTATACTAAGCCTACTCAGTCTAATGGTTAATCCCCCACTGATCAAGAAGGTAAAGAAAGAAAAACTTACACGAGCAAGAAGAGTTTAGCAGTTATCATGCATGAAAAGATGTTTTTAAAAAAAGAGAAAGAAATTGAAAAACTTCAGTTTCAGTCGAGACAAGAGAAAAGCAATCACCCATGCAACCAAGCCAACGGTTTTCAGCCTCAAATTCAGTCAAGGGTTAAAAAGGTTAGAAATATCAGCACGACCAAAATACAAATTCCGACCTTAAATTCCATTGGGGTCACAATCTAAAAGGAAAACAAAAAAAACGCCAAGAAATATCAGACAACAAAATAAAAACAAGATTACATTTTTATATTTTTCTCTGTGCAAAGTGTAATAAATTCAAAAAAAACTTTCTGTATTTGGGTGGTACTTTTTATCCCTGCCACATCTTAATACTACTAGTTCTCAAACATAAACAAACTCACTGCCATTCTCGGTCACATCTTAATACTATTAGTTCTCAAACATAAACAAACTCCTTTCCATTCCCTGTCACTTAATACTACTAGTTCTCAAACATAAACAAACTCACAGCCATTCCCTGTCACTTCTTAATAATACTAGTTCTCAAACATAAACAAACTCCCAGCCAATCCCTTCCACTTCTTAATACTACTAGTTCTCAAATATAAACAAACTCACTGCCATTTTCGGTCACATCTTAATACTACTAGTTCTCAAACATAAACAAACTTCTTGCCATTCCCTGTCACTTCTTAATACTAGTAGTTCTCAAACATAAACAAACTCCCTGCAATTCCTTGTCACACGTTTCAATAACATTTGAGAACTATTAGTATTAAGAAGTGGCAGGGATAGTTTTTGCATCAAAATATTCCATTAACGAGTGGCATGAAGTGGCTTGGATAAAAAGTACTGACAATAAATTCAACAAAAAAAAACTTACATATTTTAAATTGCAATTTTTTAGCATATCCAACTGTAGGGAATAGTTAGGTGTTAGGGTGAGTAATTCTTTTTTCTCATTGTCAAATTCCCCAAACCTTTGGGTAGAGCACCTCATACTAGCTTTATATGTTGTATACAGGTGTGTATTTGTATATACCGTATATTTTGGCAGACGAGATGACACTTGAAGCAACTAAAAAACAACCCCCTAAAATGGGGTTTTCCTAGAGGCCAGATACATAAACAGTGACTAAAACCATGGAATTCAGACTGAAATTTGGGTCTCGTCTTATCTTAAGGCTGCCTTATCTGCCAAAATATACAGTAATTATGCGTCTCTTACCTTCAGATGCCATAAAATGTTTCCTTGGAAAACAACAGTCAAAAATGTTTTTTGTATCCTGCGTCATTCAGTTGATACTTCAGACAGTTAACAGAGCAGTAAAATATAACAATCCGATCCCTGAAGATGATACAACTTTTGTATTGAATATTGAGTACTTTTGTATTGAAAAGTGGTTCTCAAACTGTGTGCCACAGTACAATAATATACTGCAACTATCTGCCGATTATACCGAGTAAATATTCCCAAATATCCAAACATGTATTTCGAGCCTTGAAAGTGTCCAGTACGAGTATTATATCTGTCCCACTTCCGCCATAGAGTTGCCAATCTAGTGGTCTTATCATTAGATTTTGAGAGATCTCAACCTTTTTAGCGACAGATGAAAGGAAAAAGGGGTGATGAGTATATCTGTATGATATAAAAGTTTTGTTCATTGACTACTGAAATGTTTTTGTCAAATTCATTTCATTTTTACAGTACATTGACGACTTGTGTACAGATAATGTGAACAAAAGATTTGCAAAACTTGATGAGATGGTCCTTCTAGCCTTACTGCACACACAAAACTAATACTTATCTTTTACTCAATGTTATTTATGTAATTAAAGTTCAGGTGTCAAATCTAAACAGGTAAAGAGATTGGATTTTATCATCAGTGATACAAGCCTGGTTATCTTGATTTGTAGGAGGTGTGAGTGGCATGATGGTTAACGGTGCGGACAATGGAATTGGCGAGCAGAGTTCAAACTCTGGCCGAGGCTGTTTAAGTTCACTTTCCACTAATGCCCTTGGGAAAGGCATGAATCCATCTCTTCTACCCCAGCTAAGGGGAAAATAGCAGGGAAGACCGGATACTCTGGCCTTGGGAGGCAACCAGTCTAGGAGATGGATAACTCTGAATTCAAAACCAGGTATGCTGAACGCCCCTGTTTTGCACCGTTTCAGGTCACCCTTGGGCAATGTGTGCTGTATATCCATCTTGATCCTGGAGAAAAAGGAAGACTCGAAATTTGGTTTATAAAAATATGATGATATATTTTTATTGCATAAGATGCATCATGTCGTGGTGGAGAATGAAGAGTGGGAGAAAGATAATGAGAGCCGGCAGACTGTTCCCAACAAAACTGGCCCTGTGCTCCCAAGCCCAGCTGCTCTATGCCTCTCCGTTAATGAGGGTGCTTGTGTGCCTTCTATGAAGTTTGAACGCCCATGCTGGTTTTCCAGCCACCACCTGCAAGTTCAGTCAATATCCTGTTTATAACTTTCAACACCCGTGGGGGTCAAATCTGTGACCCACGGCTGCCTAAATGTCCAACAGGTGTAACATCTGACACCTCAGGGGCTTACAACACAAAAACAATTGGATGTGGGGGCGATGCCTGCATATGGTCGATATACTGGTGCTGCTGCTCTGGAATCCGGGGTGGAGGTTCAGAAGAGGATTCGACCTGGAGGAATTCCGACACAAATATTATCCAAAGTAAGAGACTAACGGATTGTCAACCTAGTTGGAGCAATCATTTTTTTCCAACCGAATGCCTCTGTGGTGGAGATACTGATAATCCGCTTACCCGACTTCCAAAGAGACTATGTATCACGTGTGCCCTGTACATGAAAAGCCGGAAGAGGAAAATGTTGATGACAATAAAGGAACAGCCATGGCTTTGTCGCCCGGATGTTCAAAGTTGCTAGCAGTCAGTCACCCGGATGTCAGCAAACGGGTTATAAAAGCCACACCTGATCAGTAGCGGACAAGTTAGTTGAGAGTATCTCAGCTAGGCATTAAGAGGTGAAGGAAGAGTTGGAAGAGCGACTTTGGTAGTCAATGAACAACAGAGGTGGTGTCCGATCACAAAGCGTACCTTGCAAGGATTTGTTCTGTGGTGATGCGTGTGCTACTTGTTTTTATTTGTGAATTTTCACAACGAGCAAGTGTTGTTGTACGTACACAACATACATCATCAACACAAGATCTTTGGTCACTCGAGCAGTATGAGAACGTGCATTATCAGGATGAAGAATGATCCTCTTTCTCTTCACTAAGGATGGGCGTTTCCTATCCGAATATGTTTTCAAGCACTGACGTTGTTGGCTGTGACTGTTTGGTTATCGTGTAAAAGATAATTGTAATGGATGATTCCTTGAATATCCCACCAAACAATCAACAAGATATTCTTCGGATGAAGGTCGCCTCACAACTGGGGCACAGGCCTATGCGAGCACACCAATGAGATAGTGCTTAGCATTGGGAAAATAGATCCATTTATCATCCCTAGTAACAACTGTCCCAAAAATATGCCTGGAGCTGTTGAGAATGCAGTCTCACAACAATCAGCACATTGCTGGTGGACAGGACCCAGGGGACCCATTTTTCAACCTTTGACACTCTTCCTAGCTTCTTCAAATTCTGTTGAACAGTCATAGGATTAACTTGAATTGTTCGATGAATTCCACGACTGTAACAGAAGGATTTGTTGCAACTATTTATACAAAAAAAACAGACAGAACTTTTGATACAACCTGATATTATACATTTCTAAGTACTAACTGAAAATACCCGACCTCCAGGTGGTTATCCCCAGCTATATGGAGCCTACTGCCGTAAAGTCCTAAAGATGCCTTTTTTTGCTCCCAAAATCATGGAACTCTTTGGAAATTATAGTCTATGACCATCTAGAGTGAAATATCTAGGGCCTACAACCGTTTTTTTTTTATTGGGTCACAGATTTGAAAGGTGTTGAAAGTTAAACAGGATATCGGCAGGGGCCCCAAACTGCAGGGTGTCCAGAGCCGGAAACGGACACAACAGGTGTTCAAAATCATAAACAAGATATCAACTGAACTCCGACCTATCGGTGGTGGGCTGGAAAATCAGTCTTCCTTTTTCTCCAAGTTCAGGATTTTCCTCCCGTGGACCAAGATGGCTATACAACACTCCTCCTACATGATGATGATGCATTTATACGCATTATTATTATTATTATTATACATTTATAAGCTAAGTATTATTACACTAGTTAATTCCCATGAAAAAATTCACGGGCTATATTTTAATATCTACGAGATGACTTTCTTTTAGAAAAAAAAGATATGGAACTCATTTCTATGGCAGTGTCCATTGTTTCAAATGGTGACTAGGAGATATTTTTATCAGCAAAATTGTTAACTTTAAATGGAAGAGTCCATTTTTACAAACAGAGAAACAGAAGAGAAAAATATCACAGTGTTCATTATATAAGTGGAAGATTATATAAACCATTGGTCTCGCTAGACATTGGGGTCAGTAGGCCAGTGTCACAAGTAATAATGAGGAAATGTATTACATAAACTTGGAAGGACTTCATAATTCATATTATTATGTGAGGAAACAGGAATAGATGTGGCACATGGCTAATTAAGTTTTCTAATTAGGCTCTTGCTATCAATAACTAATGCTATTTTTGAGCTGCGTCAAGGACTGATCTAGGTAGAATGTTTATGTTTTTAGTAGAGTAAGACAAGAACGTTAAGGGGGTTGTGTCAAACACAAGGCCAAGTTGGAATAGACGTAGGAGCAGAGTTTAACTCTGGAGCCCCCCCCCCCCACACACACACACCAAGAACAATTCTCACCTAATTCAGGGGAGTAAACTCTTCACTGTTTGTCCATCACGTCACGTTAAACCAAACCCATATATAAAATTAACATTTCCCTACTATGACCAAGTGAGTGCTAGGCGGCTCTCTTACCAACTGAGCCAAACTGACAAGTCTTATATAGCCACAAATTTATTTATTATATATGGTAGAGGTAATTTGACAATGTGGTAATGAAAGATTGAGAAAAGTGTGTTACATCTCAAACATATTTATTATCATAAAGATAAGCCTTGATGCATTTCACTGAGTTTCATTCGGCATCTTCAGAAGCTATTTTGCAGTGCAGAAAACTCATGTGTGTGCAGTCTGAATATTCACATATTTGTGTTTATTATATATACAATACCAAAGTTGCAGTAATCAGCTTCAGTTGGAATAGAAGTAGGAGTGGAGTTTGACCCTGCTGCAGCCAGGCTTGTTAATGTTCTAAGTCAAAAGGATGGGGGTGGGGTTGTCAATGAACGAAAGGTGTAATAGAAGAGACGGGTTGAGAAATCTCAAATACTAAAGTTTATTTATAACATAAATATGTTTTATTGAGTTAAATGAAAATATTTTGGAAAAAAGTTTAACAGGTCTGGTTAGTCACTCAATAGAAACCATCATGGCGTGTTGGAGGTGATCAATTAAAAAATTGGAAAAAAAAAGGGTGATCAATTGATAAGTTACTTGTTTCACCTTTTATTGTGCAGTGATCACTAAAAAAAAATCCAAATTTAAAAAAAACAAGTGTGAATGATGCAGGACACAAACTAAGGGACCAATTTAGCATAAACTTACACTGCAAATGGAACCACCATTAAAACCTATTTTGGACATAATAAGTAGTAAATATTTTAATTTTCAGCCCTCCAGGGCCATTGGTATGGCCTGTACACGTGATAGATACACAGCCAGCCAGAAACCTATGTTGACAGTTTCTAATAGTTTTTGACAAAACAAACAGCTAATCCTAAATTCCTTGACTTAACATCATCACCTTTTGATTCTCTAGGGAAACAAAATTCCATTATTACATGTTTTTATTACACAAGATAACCCGTACATCAGTATTCTTATCTTTATTATTTTGATCACAGTCTTTTGGCCAATACATTCTGTGGTCATCCTAGCCTCATCTGAACTCCTGAAGTATTGTCATCCACATATATAAAATGCAATGTGTATCCATATATATATATATATATTTTATATACAGGTATACCTTATTTAGTATGGTTAATTCGTTCCAAAATGTTCCGTTCTGTTCAGAACCGCACTATTCAAGGTCTTATTACAATTTAATGTGTTTTCTTTTTCAGGTTATACTTAGTTACATTAATTTGTACAGCAATAACCATACTACATCAAAACCTGCATTAATCAAAACTGCACTATACAAGGTCTTATTATAATTTAATGTGTTTCTGTTTCCAGCTTATATTTAGTTACATTAATTTGCACAGCAATACCTTAACTATACTACATCATAACCTGCACTAATCAAAACCGCACTATTCAAGGTCTTATTATGTTTTAATGTGTTTTTGTTTTCAGCTTATAATTAGTTAAATTAATATTTACAGCAATACCATAACCGTACTACATCAAAACCTGCACTAATCAAAACCACACTATTCAAAATCTTATTACAATTTAATGTGTTTTCTTTTTCAGCTTATAGTTAGTTACATTAATTTGTACGGCAATACCTTAACCGTACTACATTAAAATATGCACTATTCAAGGTATTCCTGTATATATATCATTAAATATGACAGACAAGGAACATCTTTTAATTTTTTAGTAACTTTTTCTTGTTTTCAAACAAGTGAACGAATCTTTGGTTCCAATTAGTATAAGTATTGTCCAAAAGATAAAGCGCTTTAGGCAGTACAACCCGACCACTTTCAATATGTACTGAAACCAAAAGTACTTGATCTTTCGGACAATACTTACACTAATTGGAACCAAAGATTTGTTCACTTGTTCGAAAACAAGAAAAAAGTTACTAAAAAATTAAAAAGATGTTCCTTGTCTGTCACATTCAATCAAACATGTATGAAAGAAAAGTTGTTGCCCAAGTACACACACACAC
>VCCN01004987.1:912278-923917 GCA_006491835.1 Architeuthis dux | reverse complement strand
CACATACTGTATACATTTTTAGTTTTTAAAATATGTGCATAACTTTCCTTACTTGTTTTAAGAGCCAAGGAATTTTATTTGTTGAAAATGAAACCAGAGTTGAAAGTGTTGAACAATTTATTAGAAAGATTAATAAAAATAGGAGAGTAGACTTAAAGCAATTAATTTCTGTCATGGTTAAATTTAAGCCAAGTGCCTCTGAGCGGGAGGAGGAGAAGAGTTGTTTATGTTTTAATCACAAGAGAATTAATAATTCATGGAATGTAATTCAATCATTTAGTTGTAATTCTTTGTTACAAAAAATGACCTGACCTATTTTGATGAGAGTCTCGTTGCAGAGATTTGAGACAACTATGTTTGCACTGAATTCCTATTATATAAAAAGCCTGTGTCATTTTTTTTGGTTTTGGTTTTTCGTAAATTGTCACGCTAAAGCAAAAACGGACATTTAAAATAAATGGAACCTCGCCGTGATTCGAATGTCCGACCTGGAAATAAGCAGACAAATGACATATCCATTAGGCCAACTCAATGCTGCTTGAAAATCCTTGTTACAAAAAATGACCTGACCTATTTTGCAGAGTCTGGTAAACTTCACCCGACAATGGGATTGTTGAGCGGAGTTCAAACTCCAGCTGAGACAGTTTGTGCTTACTTCACAATAATGCCCTTGGGAAAGGCATGTATCCATTCCCCTCCTACCACCAACACTTCATATGCCAACATGACAGGGTAAGGCCCATCATCTTATTTGGGTAAGGTCTATGTCCAACAATGGACCTTAAGGTATTCAGAAGTGTCATTAATATTCAAATGGTTCTTCGGACAATTGAACTCCTTCTTGTTATTTGTGTTGTAAACACAACATTTCAGCCGATCCATTCTTTGGCCTTCTTCAGGTGCAAAATCCGAGTGTGATGGGTTAAACAGAAGTTATGTTTAAAGGGGATAACCCTTCCTAAATCCGACAAGACAAAGACACACCCGGGCCATGTGCTATAAGGGTTATAAATCTTACATAAAATTTTTAGTGATCCAACAAAAGGCGAGAGAAGTAACTTATCATTTATCACCGCTTTTTCAAATTTAATTGATCACCCCCAACATGGCATGCTGCCAAAAGACTTTGGTCACGTGGGGTGACTAACCAGATCTGTTTATTTGTTTTTTTTTCGTTAGTGGTCACACTAAAGCCAACATAAAATAGAACTAGCATTCCAAGGGAAATCATGATTCACTGCTACCCATCTAAAAAAAACACCATTTCCCTACTCATTGAGAGGAGTGTGTGTGCACAATTTCAAGTTTCTACTATGAACAGTTAGAGCTGGGCAAAGTCTGGATAGATACATAGATACATATAAATGTCAGAACACATGGTATAACCTAAACCCAGCAACAGTGATTAAACCGGTCTGCTGTGGGTAGCTGTGATTAATAAAGGAAACCCTGCTGTGATTCGAACATCTGAACCAGAGAGGGGCAGGCAATTGACGTATCTATTAGGCCACCATCCTGCTGTTTGAATATAGGGTGAAACTAATTGTACATATGAACACAAAACTTTAACGAAAAATTGACACTTTAGAAAAAACATAAATGGATCACTTGAACATTCTCCCTCCCCCAGACAGGTTATGGGGAAGGGGGAGAACCCAAGGCTGACACCCTGTTCCAAGCAGTCATTCTTCCGCTGCTTGTGGTGGCCCTGTGTTGCCAGCTGTTCGCTGGTTAGAACAAAAAAGTCTTTTTAAAGTATGAAGCCAAGTGTGATGAAACACTGAATTGGACCCGACATGCAAAGTCTCTTGATTTATTCAAATTTACGTGGCGTGACAGATTTGGCGATAAAGCATAAAGAATTTAGGTATTCATATGAGTGAACAATATCTTCATTAAATTGATCAATAAGTAACATGACACAATTACCCGGTAGAGAAATTCTACATTTAACATGAGATGAGGGAACCATCTTTTCATTTGACAAGAATTAAGCAAGAAAATAATTTACAAGTTGTTTTTTCTTTCTTAACTCTTAAATTCATACTGGGGGAATTCAAATAGTAATCTGATTAAAGTTACTTCCCTTTCACTTTTTGATAATTTTAAAATTTTTCTTCAATTCAAGAGTTCCATTTTTTAAAAATCCTATTCATTAAAGAGTTCCATGAATCGAAGAGGTAAATAATTATTTGTTATTTTTAACTAATTTACCGATGACAACAGAATTCAAATTGAATTGTACTTTTAAAAGAAAATATCAAAAACCTTATGCTGCTCTGCATTTGCTTGTACAACCAGAATGAACTGCGTTTACAAAAATAAAAAGTAAGGGAGTTTATTCTATAATTAGCATTTAGTAGTTATCTCCCTTGACAAATATTACAGATATAAAATATAGACCATCACGTGGCATATTATACAAGTAGATTTTATTGGTTTTTGGTTTTTAATGAACTCCATAAAAATGATTTCCAGAAATGTTTAATAAGGCATAATTATGTTGTCTGATATGGTTATATACAAAGATGAAATAAAAAAGATTAAATAATGATAAAATATTGGCAATTTATTTTAATCTTAAGCCTAAAGCCTACCCCTACCCCTAACCCTGAAGAGCATGTGCATGTTAAGTCTTGGGATTTTCTACGACAATAAAATATCAACAAATGTTTAAAAATCCTCAGGAGGGAGATTTCCTAAAAAACACTTTCAATTTCTAGAAGCTCTAAAACAGCTATTTTCATTGAAAACCTATCTTAACATAATTTTAAACCAAGATAATACAATGCGGGAGACTTGGTAGGTCTGCAAATAGGAGGGAAAACAATGTTTACAGTCAGATTTCTTTCAATGAAGGAGATTCGTACAAATTCATTACATGCGTGGTGTGTGGGGAGACATCACGGGGCTTCAAAATGCGGGAGTCTCTCAAGAAATGTGGGTGACTTGGTAGGTCTGAAAACATGTTAGTCGTTGGGGGAAAAAAAAGGGTGCACTTCGTACCAACCATACTTTGGACAAAACACACAATCTGGGAGCACCGAATGCTGTATTAAAAAAAAAGAACTGCTTTTTCATCGTATTTGTAAAACAATTTAATTAAATCAAAAAGCTCAAATAACAACCCTAGACTCCATGATGGTAATAAAAAAAAGTAACCGGACCCTTTACAGCCGCAGTTTCGCACGAAGGGACCAGTTTAACATTATAGTTACATTGTATATAGAACACCCGGGGTCCAAAAAACCTTGAAAAATTAATTTTTCTCAAAATTCAAAACTGAGAAATTTCCGGAAGAAACGAGGGAGGGGGTCTTATTGATTGAAAACACATAAAATTACTTTTTCTAAATTTGTTTTTCTAATTTTTTCGGTATTTTTGGAATCTTAACCCTGAAAAAGCAATACGCAAGTAAATAAATGCTTATCAAGCCGTAAAAAGTGGGTAAAACTTTAAACAAAAAAGAAGAGTATTAATATAACTTACCAACTAAAAGAGTCCAATATAAATTCTAATTGGAGACAGAAATGGCCAAGTGTTTGGCAGTCGCATTAAATGTAAGAAATTTGAACTAAAAAACGTTTGACAAATGAAGAAAGTAAGTAAGTAGTAAGTGCAAATGAATAATCCATTTGCTGCACAACATCCTCGAAGTTGTCCCTCGGGCCTTTATTTACAGCAGAGTGTTGGATGGTAACAAGATTTTGTTGCGAGGGTGATTAAATAATATAGGTCAAACCTTTTACTTATGTTGAGGACCTACCTCAACACCCCTCCCCCCTTTTTTTGTCTAGAAGGGTTGAAAATTGACTTGGGGCCTCCTTCATCACGTTACCCTATTTAAAGAATGCAGGCGCGCGCGGGTCCGCCCCCCCCCCCTGCTCGGGTAAGGCAAACATTTCTTTTTTTTAAATATCTAGATAAAGAAATTTTGGTACAACTTAACGAAGGTGGTCCCGACTTGGACGTCAAGCAGATATGCGCTCAGTCGAAAATGTATGAAGCGAAGTTTTTTGTTTACTTCTGTTTTTCTTTCATGGTGAATTCTCTTATTCCTTTATTTATGCGCCATTTTTAACATCGAGGGTGCGAGGGTGTGAAACTGTCACACTCACACCCACTACGTGACGTCAGCAGAATTTCAATCGGGACCACCTTCGCTAAGTAGTGCCGAAATTTTATAAATAAAAAAAACTGTTTTTGATGCTTGAAATTTGTTTTCTTTTTCACGTATTTGTAAAAATATATTTTTCCCATTTGCCTCCCCACTAAAAATGTTTCCATTTGGACCCCACCAGCTCTAAATTTTCCATATGCCCCCGCCCCCACAGCTGTTAAAAATGTTTCCATTTGGACCCCACCAGCTCTAAATTTTCCATTTGGACCCCACCAGCTCTACATTTTCCATATGCCCCCCCACAGCTGTTAAAAATGTTTCCATTTGGACCCCACCAGCTCTAAATTTTCCATATGCCCCCAACCCGCCCACAGCTGTTAAAAATGTTTCCATTTGGACCCAACACTGCTATTTCCCCCCGCCCCCGCTCAAAATATTTCCATTTGGACCCTCCGCCCCTGGTTACCTAATTAAAGAACGGGCACGAGGTTAACAATTAATTGTTTTAAAAATTCAATATTTAGAAAAATACATTTTTATGCAGATTAAATCTAAATATTTGTTAATAAAACATTAACGCATATTTAGATTTTGAAAAAATATTCAGATTCCAATTTGGACGGAATGTGACACAAGGTCGGATTTAATGTGGAGACCGACCCTCACGCGTACATGTGGGTAGTGCCAGACATTGTCTTGTTCCTTCGGCACTTCCCTATCCTTTTGGGACGACGAAGGCATCTTTAAGTGCAATTGGGGAGCTATCAAAACACAGACATTATTCCCCGGCCCCCTTCTCCGTCTTCTTGGACTTCTTAAAGGAAATGAATGTTCCATTTTAGAATAACCTAAGTTGGAAAGTCCCTAAGCACGTAAAGAAAGTACAGAAACAATCAGAAATTGACGCAATAATGAAATGAACTCGTCAAGTTAAGATGGACGGAAACAGTGCGTTCGACCTACCAAACTGACGAGTTCGTGGTGCACAATCTGATAAAGATATGCGTTTCATTTCATTTATTTCTGATAAATATTTTGCATAATTATTATACTTTTTAGAGCCTCTGTGTGTCTTTTGGACCCGCTCTACAATGGCATTCGTAGCAAGAGGGGGGCGACGGAGGTCAATAGCCCCCGGGCGCAAGTGTGAATGGGCGCAAAGTCTACAATATATTTTAAAAAGAATCCAGGAATAAAAGTCACGGAACAAAAGTCACAATGTAGCGTTACTCTGGGCTATCTAAAAAAAGCGTAATAGGAAGAAAAGTCACAACTTTGATTTTCTGGGTAGGAAAAAAGTCATAGGATTGTTTAATAAAATAAGTAATGTTCTAATTCGATTTATGCTAATTAAATGTTATAGTGTGACTTTTTTTTAGGCCTATGTAAGGTGGTATTTAATTATTCATGCTATTGTCATTAAGTGGGTAATGAGTCACAAAATAAATAATCAAAACATTTTAATTATGTTTGTCCCCTGGCGCCGAGAACCCTTGCTACGCCACTGCCTCTCACGCCATAGGTTTATGTACGCCAAAGCAAAGATTACCACTACCACACCAGTAAATATTTATCAAATAGAAATCAACCAATGAATTATGTGATCGATGACTGACGACCTCTTTTGCGGGTGGCAGGGTGGGTCTATTGTAGTTTCATCGAACAGACATTGTAACAATATCCCACAAATATTAAGAAAGAAAATAATTGTTTTGTTCACGTTAGTCGACATTTCATAGAATCTTTAGATAGTCTTAACGCTTAAATTCATATAAAGTCAATTCAGAAATAACTGAAAAGTAGGGCCCTAGAAATTATGAGATAACATCACAGTGAAATCAACCTTCTTCCTTTTTAGTCTTTAAGTTCTTGTAGGTAGTAAATGTTGACAATCTTTAGATTCGGGTGCGTGTGAATTTTAACCATTGACGAAATCGACTACAGATGCACAGAATGGACAAAAACAAACGCAGATAGGGAACAGAGTTGATTGCAACTGATTAGATATTAAAACTAATTATTTATTTAATTCAATATGTTCTGTTATTCATTTATATTAATATTTATTATAAAAAAAACTTGACGAAATTAATTAAGTCAAAATACATACGTGTTTCTCTATGAAAACTTTAATCGCACCACCAATTTCATTTCATTTCATTATGCTATTTTGTCCATCCGTAGTCGATTTCGTCAATGGTTTAAAAAAAAAATTTCGTATGCACCTAAATTCAAAGATTGGCTAAATATTTTTTAAGGAATTTAGTAAAGTGCTCGGGACAACTTAAGTTGTGTGGTCCACCAAAGAAGTGCGGTCCTTCCGACAATATTTTTTCTCAAAACTGACAAATTTCTAGAACAAACAAATGTACAAGTTAAGTATTGTGGTCCCTAAAAAGAAGAGCGGTCTCTCCTCCAAATCTAGTAGTATTGCTTTATTTTCGCATCCATACTACAATGACTGCCGTCCCGAATTACAAATAGTCATGTATTTATTAAAACAATAGAAGTTGCTACAATGACAATGAGTTCCAAGCAGCAGTAATTATTTATTTGAAACAATTCAAGGCGTAACATACCATTTGAAAAATGTGCAACAGTATATGGTCAAAACACTGCAGACATTAAGACATTCCTGTTAGTGTTGTACCACGTCGTCAGGGGTAATCAGTTTGGGACTACAGTCATTATTGGAGTAAATAAAGCGAGACTAGCTTTGTATGGGGGGGGGGGAGCACTTCTTTTTAGGGACCACACTACTTATTTTGTACCAAGTGACACTTCTGACATAGTGTGGTTCCGCTACATTGGTTTATGAGGTGAAAATAAAGCAATGTACTACTACTTAGCTCTGTATGAGGGCCCGCACTTCCGACATAGTGTGGTCCCGCTACAGTCAGTGCAGTATGTGAAAATAAAGCAATGCACTGGCTCTGTATGGGGGGGGGCACTTCTTTTTAGGGACCACACTACTTAATTTGTACCAAGTGCCTTTTTAATTCATTTGATAAAGCCGAAGAAAAAGCAGAAATCATCATCCAGTCCAGCGTCGGCGTCACCATTATTATTGAAAAGTGTTTTTATGACGTTCTTCTTTCCAATGATGTAAGAAACAAATACTGATACACGGCTGTTGTAATTCTATTGTGTAATTAGAAAATGTCTGATTTACAGAAGAAAGCTGAAAATGACCGGAGATGAGACTGATGCAGTGGTGAGCAGCACCCCCTCCCTCACCTTTTCCTGAAAGTGGACATGTTGTTAAGTCTGGACGTCGACTACTCTTAATGTGGTCACGCGGTCAAACACGCTACCTGTCCCATGTTTAACGACGCTTCTCTACCTGCTGCTCGTGCTACAACAAAGGCTTTTTTTTTTGCAATTGGCAGCTCCACACAAAATGGAATGCTAATCCCTAGCCCCAAAACCGATTCCCATCAATAACAAATAACATATTTACTTCTTCTTCTGTGCCAATAGTGGCAGAATGCCAGAATAATAATAATTTTGTTTTGATTCGTTTTGCCGCGATGTCGCAGACAGAACGTTTCGCTTTAGAGAAGAAGAAAGCAAATACATCAGTTCAACGACACATGGAACAGATTTGGATCAATTATTCATCATTATGATTTTGTAGAGACATCTAGGACGATTCTTATTTTTATTTAATTATTGTTTTGTTGGGTTACTTTTTTTCGGTTAAAAACTCGCAAAAGGGAGCACCTCTAGCTCCTAGCAGCAGCAAAGCAATACATTCTAAATCGTCCGTGTACATACATATGCAAGTTGGGTTAAATACGACAGACAAGAAAAACCTTTTCATCTTTTTGGTTAATCCTTCTTGTTTGTTTAATGTTTACGCACAAGAGAACGTATGTTTGGATTCAAATTATATAAATAACGTCCAAACGTAAACAAGAAAAATTAACCAAAAAGATGAAACGGTTTTCCTTGTCTGTCGTATTTAACCAAACTTGCATTAATGAAAGGATTACTGGCCAAATCTTCGGGTCATAACTAAGGTCTACGACGAGGATACTGATGTATAGCATAAGTGAAGTGTACATTCTCTCGCTATAGATATAGATATATAATATATGTTCATTGTTCCGACATTTTATAAAGGACTCGAACACTGAACAATCTTCTAATGGAAAACGAATTAAGATGATGGAATTTAGCAACGAGGGGGTGAGACCCCTAATCCTTCATCTCCTCGTACGTAACTAGAACGGGGCGAGACCCCTAATCCTTCGTCTCCTCGTCGTACGTAACTAAAAGGGAAGGAGAAAAACATTTCCCGGGTAAAAAGTGGGGTCACGTGGTGAAAGGCTAATTAAGTGGAGCTTGGGGCACCTGTTGTTGTTGTTGTTCTGGTCAGTTTCCCTGGCCTTAAACAAACAACTTTAAACGGGATAATATATCTAATTACTGTATATCCTCACCCTTCCCCGTAAAGAATAACCTATAAAAAAACAACAAAAAAAAACAATACTAAAGTAAACATACCAAGCAAAGAAGGATACAATTGTTGGTTTTAAGGGTGACTAAATTGACAAATAATAAATCTTGTGCTTCTTGCTTGAGTGGAGGAGAGACTAGTGAGTGCACAGTGCTGGATCGTTCACTTTTTTTTAGTTTCCAATTAGGCATACGTTTGTTTTTTTTAGATGATCGTTAGAGCTAAAACCATTTAATTACTACAAGAGGAACTATTTATGGATAGAAAATATAGGCGATCTTTCGTTTGATGTCAACCATATCTGGAGATCAGACTTAATGAAGAAACAGTTGCCAAAAGATAATTACGGATGGATAGAAAAGCATAAATGATGCCACTAAAACCAAGTACCGAAACATGCATGGCACGAGAATGGTTTATGAACCAACACATAATTACAGGAGATTAGTTTTTGTAGAGTTTTTGCCGACAATTTGTTTATCAATTTTTAATTTAATTTTTCGGATTAGACACTATCCACAGTACAGTAAACATAAACAATGAATAATACATATTAAATAATAAAATAGTAATATAAATACATAATAATTAATATTATATTAATAAATTAGATCCCGCTATGGGTGACATAAAGGAAAGATCGCCCCCAAAATAAGTATATATAAAAAGTAAACTTACCAAAATATTTGAGAAATGAACAAGGGGTAGATGTGTTTTCATAGTAACAAAGAAGCACACACCGGCGTTTTTTTCTTTTTCAATTAATCAACAAGTGATTTTATCAATTAATTAGTTGATCAACGAAGTGATTTTAACAATTAATCCTCTTAGGGGACTGGGTCCACTCCGTACGAATCTGTTGATTTCTCTACGTTTTTTTCCCAAAAAATGTTTTACTTTTAAATTTCACTTTCGAGAAAATTTACAACCAAAGCAGTTTTAAAAAAAAAAATAACTTGTAAGTTGGACGAGAGACCAAAATGAACAAATGCGACGAACGAGTACCTCGTTTTAGTTTTCCGTTTGTTTACTTAATTATTAAAATCTAAATAAATGTGTTGGGCCTTTTCTTGGAGACTAGAGAGACGACTGGGCAGTAGTGGGATGATTTAATAGTGCCGTCTTCCTAGGTAACTGAGGAGGTTACAACTACTACTGCCAGTGAACAAGCTTAGCAGACTTCAAGTCCAGTGAATAATGGTATCCAAGAAGAGAAGAGGAATAAAAAAAAAAGCCAACTTCCTTCCTTGGTGACTTCCTACTTTTACGACTGGTGTAGATGGTTGTCGTATATAATTCTTCCTCCCCCTTTCTGTATATTTCTTTTACATAGATATAAGAGAAAATGTGACTGAGGCTAAGGATGAGGAGGAGAGAGACTCCAGCTGTAGAATCTCTAGTCGTACTGCTGCTACCAATTATTTCTTCCTGGTTCCTCTTTTCTCTTCTTCTCATAGAATTGCAGTTACATTAGTTACCGAACATTTCATTTACACAACCGTTCGTAGAAAGAAAAAAGAGAAAACATTTTCTTTTGTTAATTAAATGTGCTTTCTTCAATCAATAAGACTTTTGTCTCGGTAAAAGTTAAATATTGTGCTCCCTAAAAGGAAGAGCGGTCCCTCCTATAGAGCTAATAGTATTGTTTTATTCTATCCCATTGTACCACGTCGTGGGTAGGGTTAGAGTTGGTTTATGGTTAAAATATATCGTTAAATATATATTTTTTATTTCATCTTAAATAATCGTATTTAGGAAGGCATGAGACTAAAAACTAATTATTCTCAAAAATAAAAAATTTCCAGTAAAAAAGTAAAATTCCCTTAAAAAATATTGCTATACTGGCATAAGCACCGAGGAAAAAAGAGGTATTCACAGTCGCAGTTTCGTACGGCGGACGGAATATAAGGGTCCAGTTTAGCATTACAGTTACATTATAAATAGAACCCACACACACTAAACTAAAACCATAAAATATTTTTTTCTCCAAACTGACAAATTTCCGGAAGAAACGAATGTACAGGTTAAGTATTGTGGTCCCTACAAAGAAGAGCGGTCCCTCCTACAAATCTAGTAGTATTGCTTTAATTTCACATCCCATACTCCAATGACTGCAGTCCCGAATTACTAGCAGTGATTATTAAATTATATTCAGGCTTTACAATGAAAATTATTTCCAAAATGAATTCCAATTAGAAATTACTAATTTATTTAAATAGAATTCAAGGCGTAACATCCCATTGAGAAATGTACAATAATATGGTTAAAACATTGATAGGACCGTCGAAACTGGAGGGGTCTTCAGCGCCCCTGATAATTTACTAATAGGTGTTCCTTATTATTTTGAAAAATGCTACAAAAAGCTAGCTTTTATAGAAAGAGTAAATAAACCAATTATCCCCATCAATTATTTTTTGCTGCTTCATAGGTGTATAATAGATCTATCCCGAGTCTGTGGATGACTTGAAAAATACATTGATTTCTGAGAGATTTTCAAGCTCTATTTTCAAAAATTCCCTAAGCAGCCTTTTGTTCATAATTATCTACATCAATTAGATCTGAATATCATCATATATCCATCAATTAAAGGAGAAGGAAACTCCTGTAAAACCTACGACCCAAAGACACTGCTGCTATCTGTGCCACCACGGTGGACCATAGCATGCAAACCAAAGGTTCAAAGGGTGAGGTCAGCCGCACGCACGTTGGACCTCACCTTAAAACTCCATTGCGCAGACTACAGATTCTCCACATTCAGGCCCCGCCGACCTAGGACCCGAATAAAGACACAGAAAACCTGTCCAAAATCTCCGTCCGTGGAGCCAAGTCATTCAAATACTGCACTTTTTACAATAGGGGTGTTTTCCAGCGATCTAAAGGGTGTGGTCTAAAAAAATGTTTTTTCCACTTTGCTCGCAGATCCCCCCCAATATGAATTTTGTTCCGACGACCCTGATTGATGACATTCCTGTTGTACCATGTTAGGGTTAGGGGTCCAGTAAGTTAATTCAGGACCACAGTCATTGGAGTATATGGTACAAAAATAAAGCTACAATC
>VCCN01004987.1:844945-855057 GCA_006491835.1 Architeuthis dux | reverse complement strand
TAAGTTTATGCTAAATTGATTCCTAGTTTGTGCCCGCTTATTCTTTTGGGAAATTCGGACTTTTTAGTGATCTAACAAAAGGTGAAAGAAGTAACTTATTCATTGATCACCCCTTTTTCCAATTTTTTAATTGATCACCCCCCAACATGACATGCTGCCAAAAGACGTTGGTCACGTGACGGTTCTTATTGAGTGGACTAACCAGACCTGTTCTAATATTATTTTGAATTTTTATTAGTTTGTCCATCAAGTAATTGTAATCTCTTCAGGTTGTTCTATTTTCTGCAGGTGTTCAATCCCTGGTTGGACCAACGACACCTATCAAGTACAGAATGAACGACACAAAGAGGCCATCAACGCTTTCATTCCACAACACATAGAGGACGGAGAATTAGAGTACAATACTTGTCATCTCTACGGAACTGAGAACAGCTTGGTCAACAACAGAACGCGTCACAAATGCAACTCGTGGGTCTACGATAAGTCAATGTTCGATTCGACAATTACCAGCGATGTGAGTAAGATTCTTCCAAGTTATATATAAGCTAATCATTAAAAACATAAATAAAGAAATAGATATATAATATGTATAGTCGTGTCTAAAGTATAAGTAACTATCTGTTTATCAGAGTATATGTGTTTGTACAGAGATTAAATGAATTTCAAATCCCGAGCTATGGTAATTCTAATAAAAATAAGTGATTTTTGATCTCATAACGAAATACATATAATTATTGGTATTACACAATGATCTGGGGCTACCAGTAGTGGAGACATGAGATTGATGCTTTTCGGTGGTGGCCATCTTGGATTGCGTGCACAGGCCATAACAGGTCGACACCAACTTGGTTGAGGTGATTTCTGAAAATGTTATGGTCATACCTAACATTATGGCAAATTGCAAAATCTTGGCACCAAGTGAACGATTCTTATAAATAAAAAGTATTTTTCATCCTAATTCCAGTTGTTTTTCATCATAACTACTCAGACCGTCAGTTTACGGTCATTAGTAAACGGCACGGATCGAAAATAAAGAATACAGATATAAGTAAGTTATATATAAGTTGCAATATGATCTTCATTTATGTTTTTATCAGATGAAGCATTGTCAATCATTATTAATCACCGCTACCCACAGCACTGGGTTTAGGTTATTGATGTGTTCTGACATTTATATCTATCTATGTATCTATCTATGTATCCGGACTTCGCACAACCCTGACCGTTCATAATATCTTTTGTTTTTTTACCCCCCCCCCCGAAATAAAATGGCTGGGAGTTTGTTTATGTTTAAGAGCTAGTAGTATAAAGAAGTGTCATGGATTGGCTGGGAGTCTGTTTATGTTTTAAGAACTAGTAATATTAAGAAGTGGAAGGGAATGTCTGGGAGTTTGTTTATGATTGAGAACTAATAGTATTAAGAAGTGTCAGGGATTGGCTGGGAGTTTGTTTATGTTTGAAAACTAGTAGTATTAAGAAGTGGAAGGGATTGGCTGGAAGTTTGTTTATGTTTGAGAACTAGTAGTATTAAAAGTGGAATTGATTGGCTGGGAGTTTGTTTATGTTTGAGAACTAGTAGTATTAAGAAGTGTCAGGGATTGGCTGGGAGTTTGTTTATGTTTGAGAACTAGTAGTATTAAAAGTGGAATGGATTGGCTGGGAGTTTGTTTATGTTTGAGAATTAGTAGTATTAAGAAATGGAAGCAAATGACAGGACGCTAAACTACGAGAAATTTGTAGAAACATATGTCGCGACAAAAACCCTTTTAAATGGACATTATCAGTTTGTCTGTTTATTTCCTTCTTTTCTTCTTTTTCAGCTGAATTTGGTTTGCGACCGAAAAGAATTTAAAACTTATTTTATGGTTTCGTTCTTTCTTGGAGCTTTTGCCGCAACAATATCATGTGGTTGGCTGTCAGACAGGTGAGGAAATATCCACAGATTTGTCTAATAATATAAATGTTTTACGATTATTTACTTAACCTTTAGCACACTGCATTCTTTTTCAAGGGTGCCAAGATTTTGTGCACTTAGTAACTTTGTGTGTGTGGGTGTGTGTGTGTTGTTGATTGATTGATTTGTTTAGCGGCATATCAACCCTTGATGGGACATTTTTAAAAGTCCCCAAAAAACTTCGGTGAAAGGTTACTTTTGCTTAACAAGAGTCTTGCGACTTTGGTGAAAGGTTACTTTTCCTTAACTAGAGTCTTGCAACTTTGGTGAAAGGGTATTTTTCCTTAACAAGAGTATTGCGACTTTGGTGAAAGGTTACTTTCCATAACTGGAGTCTTGCGACTTTGGTGAAAGAACAGGTGGCCCCTGGTTGGCGGATAGTTTCTACACCTCTGCGGGGAATGCAGTCGGCACATTCTAGGCCCCACCCAACACGGCCACGCCTCTGTCTGGGGAAGTCTTACATGACAAAGCAACCGCGAAATTCAAACACATTATCGTTTGGCGATCGGGATCGCCTGCAGTGTCGGAACAAACTTCCTGCTCGGCGAACGAAGACGCCTGCAGAGTGCTAAAGGTTAATTTAAACACCAATTTATAATTGAAGAGCTAATCAAGGAACATCATCTCATTAGGTTGATGCAAAAGTTCCCAGCGAATGATTTTGACAACAACAACAACAACAACAACAACAACAACAACAACAACCGTTTGCTAACATTGAATGGTCTCCGTTTTGTCTCTATAGACAATGGAACCACACTGGGGTGTTCCCCCCAAAGGCACATGCCTGAGAGAAGCGTATGGAGATCCCGGTATGGCCAGTCGTCAGAATTCCTCCTCGGCCTCGCTGATGTAGTCCAGAGGAAAGCAGAGAGCGATCCGTCTGGCATCAGCTTGACTGCAGGAAGGACGTCGAATTGGGCGTCTAACTGTTGTCCTTCTCCTAGACTGGTTGTCTTCGCAAGGCTAGAGAGCCCAATCTCCCCTGCTATTTTACCCAGAAGAGATGGATTCATGTCTTTCCTAAGGGCATTAGTGCAAAGTGAACATAAACAGCCTCGACCGGGGTTTGAACCCGTCTCGCCGATTCCATTGTCCTCGCCATATAATCCAGAGGAAATCAGAGGGCAATATGCCTGGCATCAGTTTGGCTGCAACTCCTTGATAACATTATCCGTGATTATAATAAACGGCTTCGTCTGTATCATAAAAACACGTTCCTGTTGTTCTAAGTGTTGGGCAAACCTGTACGTTGGCTTTGGGCTGTGCTATTTGCTGATGTCTTGAAACAATGTGTTTAGTACTGTTTGTTGTCGATCTCTATTCGAATTGGATTGATCTAAAATAGTTCCGTTTTCCTATTTTGCAGGTTTGGCCGAAAACCGATAATAATTGTAACTTTAATCGCTCAAGGAATTAGCAGTATTGCCCTTTCACAAATGACAAGGATTGAACCAATTTTCTTTTTACGATTTATCGCTTCTTGGGGCGGATCCGGTGTCTACATTCCATCGGCAGTTTATGGTAAAACCTTCATTTATTATCATCATCATCATCATCATCATCATCATCATCATCATCATCATCATCATCATCATCATCATCATCATCATCATCATTTCCTTGATTTGCGCTTTCATATACCAAGTCTTTCACCTGAGACCTAAGGCAAATGAAGGTTTTCTTAGGAGGTTATTGAGCATTTTCTTTGCGCTCTTAATACCATTCGTTTGCCTTCTACCCACTGGGCACAGACACGCAAATTTAATTGAAACACTATAAAGGAGAACGGGGTGTGTGTGTGTGTGGGGGGGGGGATCTAAACATCCCAACAAACATGTAAAAAAAAGAAAGAGAGAGAGAGAGGGAAACATAATACGGGTATAAGGCTTAGGGAGGGGACTATTGTATTGAGAGTGTTCTTCTGAGTATGTGAACAGTGCCCATTAGCACGATCTTTTGTATCTCAGCCAAAGATGGATTTTTTATTATTATTTGCGTAGTATGTGGGCTGTTCCGAGTAGGATTATCTTTTGGACTACATGGATGTTGATGTTACCTGGGATACGGTTGGTGAATGTTTCCGTTTCCTTCTTCACAAGTCCTAGGGCCCCGATGACCACCGGTGTTAAGGTGGTTTTCATGCCCCACATCCTGTTGATCTCGATTTCCAGGTCCTTGTACTTTGACATTTTCTCAGTCACCTTCACGGAAGTGTTTCAGTCAGATGAGCATGCACCTCTTTTCTTTTCTGTCCTTGATAACGATATCAGGTCTATTTGCTCTTATTTCTCTGTCAATTTGGACGGACATGTCCGAGAGAATTGTGACTTTGTCGTTTTCAGTTACAGTGTTCAGTTGGTGCTCATACCATCTTTCGGGTGTTTTTATACTGTATTTCCTACAGATCGTCCAGTGTAGGTATGCCGATGCCTTGTTGTGTCTGGATTTACTCGGTCTTTGCCAGTTCCGGACAGTTTTGTTGTTGTTGTTGTTGTTGTTGTTGTTGTTGTTCACCACATCTGAAAACATGAATTCCTTCAAGAGAAAGATATTGGTCTCGAGAAATTTAATTATGCTTTCTCGCACCAACAATAATTCCTATACACAACTGAGTTTAACTAAAAGAATTCTTTTTAAAAAGTCCCCAGGAAAGAAAGACAATACGCAGACGGTCATGGATACTCCTTCCTTGAGTACATACTTGACCAGGATTGTGGTGCGTATTTCTCAACTCGAATTAGATTCAAACGTCCAACACGACAATGCTGCATTCCACAATAGAAACAGAATTACAAATTAAACGTCATATTTCAAGGTTCTAACAACGGGGCGTTTCTCCAGGACATGCAATCGGAGGTCACGATCGAAACTGCATGTTTTGCTCTCACTGAAATGCTTGCTTTTAAACTTTGGTTGACGAAGATTGATAGAAAAAAACAAGCAATATCTGTTGTGGCATTTTCTCCAATTTCTTATCATTTCATTGGAGGTGTGGTTAACAGCACGGAGGATGGATTCGGCGTGCCGTTTCACGGCCCCCACCCCCCGCTATGTGGAAAATAGCGCAGGATGAAGTGAGTGACGCCAAATCGGGGGCTTCGTTGCCTCGGTACACATACAATAGTGGGATCCCAAAATTAAAGACGAATATGTTATTCCCCTTGAATATATGGACATAGATGAAAATAATCCCTTGCTTAAAACATTTTTTCGATCGCGCAAGACAAGGTTAGAAAACAACAAAGAGAAAGATGAAAGTGCGTATCAAGTAAAAAAAAACAACTTCATATGGCCAATCGCAAATAAATTTCCTTTTATTTAAGACTATTTCAAAGACAAAACTAAGTAAATTCGTGGCGTCAACATCATTTTAAAACGAAAATCATAACCGGTGCGGTTGTTCAACAGTTTTATCGCAGAAGTGAGTGACGTCAAATCGGGGGCTTCTTTGTAACATAATACATGATGCACATGATGCCCATGTTTTTGTTGCAGCTGCCTTTAGCCGATCAACCCCAGAAAAGGCGATGGTGCAGCGAAGTCGGCGACCAGGCAGATTCATGGCCCAAAAATGTCCCGCCGAATACGAGGGAGAGAAGAGAGAGAGATACATATAAAATACGGGAAATATACCATATCTTCCGGGTGGGGACCTGAGGGGGAACATGTAAATTACACAGAGCTTCTCATTCTTGAGAGAAAATAAAACAACAGTTATCTGCCAAAAATTCATTAATTTATTTCTGGAATCGCTTCTCGGATGCAACAATGGTTCGAATCCCAACACTTTAGCAAAGCGCTAATTTACCGTGTTAAAAAATACTCTTAAAAACTTTCAATGCAATTTACGCCAACTACTATAATAGGTCGTTGGCCGGCTGCTGCCCTTCTCCCGCTTTAACGTCTAACCACCTCTCTCTGTCTACCTCCCCATGTCCGGCGGATCGGCCAAAACCAGGTCTGCCTTGGTCCAGATTCCTTTCCGACTGCCCTGTCCTGTCAACGTCTTTTACCGGCAAAAGAATCAAACTCTTTGTGTAACGGATCGGCCAATCACCGACGAGAGATTTAAAGAAAAAACCTGTGGAAGGACGTGTGATTGGGTTACTACATATTCATCTATCCTTGCTTTCTGGCAAAATTATTCCTGCCTGTATTATTTTACATTGTTGCCTCGGTACACATACAATAGTGGGCTCCACACATTAAAGACAAAAATGTTATTCCCCTTAAATATATGGATATAGATGAAAATAATCCCTTTCTAAAAATTGTTTTCGATCGCGCAAGACGAGTTAGAAAACAACAAAAAGAGAAAGATTAAAGTACGTATCAAGTAAAAAAAGAAAACAACTTCATATAGCTGTATGGAACCCGTGCAGGGACGATTGGAGCGTAGCCAGCGTTAGGACACTATTTACTTATTTTTAGTTCATCATCTCATTATTCCAATGAATTGATTACGTCTGGGTTTTCTTTTTCAGGTGCCGAGATTTCCTCGACAGCCAAAAGGACTTCAGCTTCGGTCGCCCTTCATGTGTTTTTTACTTTTGGTTGTATGTTGCTTGCACTCTTGGCATATTTCATCAGAACGTGGAGATTGCTCGTATTGTTAATTTCTATTCCATCCTTGCCATTGGCCATACTTTACATGTGGTACGTACATCATTAGATACTAAGCTCATTTTGTGGAACAGTTTCGTAAAGAAAAGACGAATTTTTGAACTGAATGAAAATGGTGTTCAGGGTCGAGCCAATATATTGACAACACAGGCTGTCGCCTCGGGCGTCAAGTGCTAGGGGCGCCTGTCATGTGTTCGAGACAATAGGACTTTCCATATACAATTGGAAAAATGAATGAATTAAACATAATAAAAATAGTCAAAATCAGACAATTCCCTGATTTGAAATCAGATTTTTCAGGGATATCTGACAGTTAAATATTTGCTTACCTGATTCTTGTAATACACTTTTTATTCCTATATAGTTATGTTTACCACTGTAAAACATAAATGAACAGGTCTGGTTAGTCACTCAATAGAAACCGTCATATGACCAACGTCTTTTGGCAGCATGCCGTGTAGGGAGAGGGGGTGATTAAAAGATTGGAAAAAGGGGTGATCAATGAATAAGCTACTCTAGCTCCATTGGTGGTGCCTGTACGCGTGATACATACATACATAACCAGCCAGCCAGACCAACACACAAACTGAAGAAACCTATTTTGTTAGTTTTGGTGACAGTTTTGGTTGACGGTTTCTAATAAGATAATACTATACTTTAAAAAGCGCCAAAGGTCAGCTTTCCCAATGCACCGAGAACCCTAATGTCAGCCCTGATTCCGTGTTCACTATAACATTTTGGATTGTCTTTTTTTCATTTTATTGTATTTTTTATCTCAGAATTAAGACTATTACTACATAGTAGAATAACAAATCTTAAAAGTATAAAGGTACCTGGGAGAAAACGGTTGAAGGAGAGAGAGAGAGAGAGAGAGAGAGAGAGAGAGAGAGAGAGAGAGAGAGAGAGAGGCAATTAGTTAACTTAGGACCGTTAACTCCGAGATACCCGATTGTTTTTATTCAAGCCATAAAATTCTTAAAAAACGTTATATATTTTTAGTAAACCTGTAAACCAAGAACCTGTATAACAATTTACCTTCTAATCGGTTCAGCAGTTCCACAGTTCAATATTTTTGGCATGTTGACATATGGTTATTTACATATAAAATGTAAACAAACAATCGGATCGACCATAACTCACCCCCCCCCCCCCAGTAGAATCTCTTCACAATCCTACACACAAAATATCATTGAAATATAAAATTATCTAATTGAGAAAAAGGACACAACGACGACGACGACAAATGATAGTCCCCGGCTTTTTTGTCCGCCGGGGACAAAAGGCATCTAAAAGCAAAACGATATGGTGTGAAGATTTGCAATAGAGAGGTGACAATTAACCGTTAGGCCACCCACAACATGGGCCAACAATTAAAAATGGTTGACAATGCTTCATCTAATACAAATTAATAATACTACTACTACTAAGACTACTAGTCAGAGCTGGCCCTACCGGTAACACAAGTTCTAGGGTCGCCTGTCATGCGTCTGAGAAGTAGGATTGTCCAAATACAAATGGAAAAATGGGGAAATGAATAAATTAAACTGATTAAAAACAGTAAAAATAATAAAATTATTTGATGTGAAATAGATTTCCTTTAGGAATATAAAATAATACTTATTATATACTTTTAGGGGCGTCGAAGTCTGGCTTGCCCGGGTCACCAAGGATCCTAGGGCCGGCCTTGCTACTAGTGGAAATGAAGCAACTGAAATTAAGATGAAGAAAAAAATACTTGTGAAAAATTAAAAATGGTTGACAATGCTTCAGGCCTGGTCACCGTACTTGGAGAGAGAGATACAAAATCTTTTAGAAAAAGTCCAGAGACGAGCAACTAAGCTAGTACCGGAATTAAAAAGTATGAGTTATGAGGATAGGCTAAAAGAGTTAGGGTTAACATCGTTAGAAAATAGGAGAGATCGGGGAGACTTAAGTAGTAAACCCTGATATATTTCTTTACTAGAAGGGGGTCCCTGGGAGGCCACACATATACGTAGAAGCAAATAGAAGTAGATTGAATAACAGAAAATTCGTTTTTAGCAATAGAGTGGAGGGACTTTGGAATAGATTACCGGAATATGTAATGCAATCAACAGATGTAAATGATCTTAAGAAGAATTATGATGTTTATTACACCATCACAAAGGTTTAAGGCCCTAGGTATTGTGTAAATATGATTGTTATGATGTGTGCTTGTAGATACAAATTGTATACTTTTTTTCACACTAAAATAAAATGTTCTAATTACAAATGTTCTAATAAAGCAAATTCAAGCTGACATTACTAATAAACCTACGTGTTTTTCTTCTTATTTCCCAGGATCTTACCAGAATCGCCGCGTTGGCTGTTGAGTATTCACAAACACGAAGAAGCCGAACAGATTTTCAACAAAATGGCCCAAATGAATAAAAGAAAACTTTTTGCTTATGCACGGGAAGAAATTCAGATCTCTGCTCCCGCGACGAGCAGAACAGTCAAACTTTGGAAGATGTTTACCATTCCGACTCTTCTTAAAAGAACTTTGATCAATATGTTCAGCTGGTAAGACACGGAAATCTCTCTCTCTATATATGTACGACTGTTACGCTTTTCTACCTAGGATCAGAGTGTAATATCAGCCCGATCCCCGGCCTTTTTAATATTATTCAGCATAATCTCGGGCTAATATCTTTTGGGATATTAGGAAAAATGAAAGATTAAAAAAACAGTTATATGATGAGGATTAACATTAAATGGCTTGACACCTTTCAGACAGACCTCGTAATCATCATCATCATCGTCATCATCAGCTGTTATAAGTCCACTGCTGGACAAAGGCATTTCCCATCTCCTTCCATGGCGACCTAGATTGTGCTAACACCTGCCACGTCCTACCGGCAAACCTTTCTATCTTGTCCCTCCATCTTGTGTCTGGTCTTTTCCTACTGCGTTTACTGTCCCTTTGGCACCAGTCGGTTTGTCTTTTCCCCCATCTATTGTCATCTCTTCTTGCTAGGTGGCCAGCCCATCCCCATTTTTGCTGCTTAATTATTTGTATAATATTCTTCACTTTAGTCCTCTCTCTGATCCATGTTGATCTTTTTCTACTTCTTAGAGTTATCCCTAGCATTGCTCTTTCCATGGATCTCTGTGCTATTCTAAGTTTTTTCAGCTCGTTTTGTCAATTTCCATGTTTCGCATCCGTATGTCATGGCTGGTATTATGCAACTGTTGTATACTTTACGCTTTAAGCATATTGACAAGGTGCTCTTCAGAACGTCTCTATTCATACCAAATGATTTCCAACCTATCGTTATACGTTGTTTTATTTCGCAGCCATGGTCTTTCTTTCTATCTTTCTATCTTTATGACCTTCTTGGGGGCTTTATCGTTGATCATTACTTTTGTCTTTGTTCTGTTCATCTTTAAGCCTACTTTTTTACTTTCCCTATTTAGATCAGTTAACATATTTGGTAATTCTTCGGATGCTTCCGATGTCATGGAAATGTAAGTATTCTCCATCTATGTTTATTCCCATCCCCTCCCAGTC
>VCCN01004987.1:784318-795553 GCA_006491835.1 Architeuthis dux | reverse complement strand
GGGGGTGCACGGTAGCCCCTGCTGGCCCCCGGACTATACCCCACGAGCCGAAACGGGTCAATCAAAACCGCTAGATAACTTTTGAATTCTTCGATAACTTTTGCCAAGAAAACTTTGAGATCGTGACTCTAATGGATTTATAAATTAGGTAAGACAATCTGGCATTTCCGGAAAAGAGGTCAGCTCCTCTTGACCTTCTCTCTCCCGGGTGACAACCTGAAAAAAACGCTATCTCACCAACAACCAGCCAACCTGTCTCCAGCTAAAGACATTCAATTATTTGTGTGAAAGTTCCAACACGCACGCATATACATACGTATACAATACATACATATGTACATATTAATATACTACACAGTAAACACACATATCCATATACACATACATATACATATGTAAACATACATATGCACATATTACCAAACTACAAGAAGATATTGGAACAAAGGGTAAATATGTTGTTCAATATAATTTGATTATTAGCTGATGACGGATTCCTATGTCAGAAAGGAAATGAATCCGTGATACATTCACTGTTGAGCAAGCATGTTGATTTCTTTTAAATACAACAAGAAGAAAATATAACTACTAAAAAAATCAAAATCAAAAATAGAAAACAGCTACAACCTTTAAATTCTCCAAACCTCTGTCGCGTAGCCTCATTTTGAAAGTCTTTTAATTACATTCAGAACAGAATGAAGTAACCGGGGAATAATATTAGCATAATTATGTTTTTACTACATCCTGATCTTAGAACATTAAAAAAAAAATGTTCACTTTGCATCATCAAATAATATTTTTGTTTAATTAAAACAGTTTATATTTTATTTTATGTATTTTTTTTATTTTGGTTCCCTTTTAGTCCTTGGTCAGACTGCTTTGTGTATACCCCGGGGCAACTTAGGGCTGTTATTAAATTATCTTCAAACGCCACAAGTAATACCAGATATCGGATAACCGGACACATCTTCAAAGGAAACAGGATTTTAGCAAGTTCAATTTTATGGAACCGGATATCGACTCTCGTGATGTGTTTTTTATGCAAAGTTATCAAAGATCACAAAAACAAATGATTTTATTATTGTTTACAGATATGTATTGCAATTGTTTTGTATATCTTTATTAGAAACTGTCAACCAAAACTGTCAACATAGGTTTCTTCAGTTTTCAAGTTGGTCTGGCTGGCTATGTATGTATCATGCGTACATGCCGCACTAATGGAGCTGATGGAGGGATGGACATTTCAACATTTACTCCTAATTATGTCTAGCAAATACGTTTTTATTTTTGACCCCCCTCCACTTAAATAGGTTTTTTTATGGGTTGAATTTGCAATGTAAGTTTATGCTAAATTGAACTTTTAGTCTGTGGCCTGCGTCGTTCACGGTTGTATTTTTTTGTTGAAAATTCAGACTTTTTTTAGCGATCACTGCCCAACAAAAGTCGAGAAAAGTAACTTATTCATTGATCACACATTTTTCAAATTCTTTTAATTGATTACCCCCAACACGACATGCTGCCAAAAGATGTTGGTTCCGTAACGGTTTCTATTGAGTGACTAACCAGACCAGTTTCTTTATCTATATTTTTTTATTTACCACACCCTGCAAAAAGATCTTTGGGCTTACCGAACATGTGTTCATTGCACATTGGTCGAATTCTTTCAGGATCATCCAGTGAGAACCCTAAACAGGCGTCACGTGACCAGAACCCCAGGGAATCTGCAGGACACACACTCTCTTCCTCTTCAAACTCACCTCTCTCCAAGATGGCGGTTTAGTAAACACGTTATCACAATGTGTCGCCCACGTCGGGCGATCCACTCAATTCACTTCCAACTTTAATCGAGACTCAAGTAATAGATACTCAAGTAATCTAGGCTCAAGTAATCGAGATTCAAGTTCAAGATAAAAGCTACGAGTCGTTCCCGTAAACAATACGTGGAACTCACCCTTCAAGACAACAACTTCATCTACACTTCGAGAACACGCCCCCACCCTTCAAGATGTCTAACTCTTCAGCATCTCTTCAAAATCTCTTCAAATTATCAAGCTTCTATAACTTATCATGAACTCTATTATGTTACAACGATTTTTATTGTATTCTTATTATTGGATGAAGTATTGTAATACAATATTTGTATTACTAATTTTGACTAGTTTTACGTCATTCAACTTCGCCATAGAATGATGGTCCGAGTCAAAAGTTGTGATAAAAAGCAACTAAAAAATAAGATGAAGGTAAAAACTAGTCAGAATTAGTAATACAAATAGTTTATTATGTTACTTGGACTTTCCTCAATAGTGATCTTGTCAAGGCCACTATTCTCTTCGCAATAACTGAAAAAACCTTCAATTCTTCGCCCCCACCCGTTAATAAAAATTTGAATATTGGGAAAAAATGTTGTTGCTGTCACGCGTTTTTAACATGCATCTAAAACCACAACAGCTGGAATTAAGGAAAACAGGTCTGGTTATTCACTCAATAGAAACTGTCATGTGACCAACCTTTTGGGGCATGTTGGGGTTGGTCAATTAAAGAAAATTGGAAATGGCGGTGATCAATGAAGAAGTTACTTCTTTCGACTTTTGTTGGGCAGTGATCACTAGAAAAGTCTGAATTTTCAACAAACCAAGCATGAATGCTGCTGGATACAAACTAGTGATCAATTTAGCATAAACTTACATTGTAATTGACCACCCCACTAAACATGGGGGTATTTTTAAAAATAAAAAAAGAGGTTTTTTCTAGACGTAATAAGGAGTAAATGTTTAAATGTTCAGCCTTCTAGCTCCATTGGTGTGGCCTGTACGCGCGATACATACATACTTGAAACACTGCAGAAACCTATGTTAACAGTTTTGGTTGACGATTTCTAATACCAAGCATAGGATGTATAAAGGATGTGAAACACTATAAGTTGTGTACAATTATATCACATTGATTCCAAGCACGGATTGTGTAATGGTTAGCACGTATGCCTCACACGCAGAAGGCCCCGGGTTTGATTCCCGGTATGAGCGAAGAGTGTGGAAATCTCTTCATTATGACAAATGTCCATATGCACTCAGCAGCTAATTGAGTACACACTATGCTGTGTGTATTAGGGTGGATGTATACCTTCGGTGGAATGCCAATGGGGGTAGTCATCAAAACTTGTAAGAATAAAGTCCTGGTCTCAACTTTAAACTTGTAAGGATCACTAAACTGACGCATGCAACAGAAACCGGGTCTTCGTCACTGGACTCCATACTCCACTCGGAGTTGTCTCTTAAGAGACGGTCGTATTACTTTTTATTCCAAACAGGTTATATTTACAACGTAAGTAAGTATTTAACCAGTTTGCTGTCTCCTACGACATAACTCGTCTTAGCAAGTCGCCAGTCCAGTGCCACGGGCGAGATAACGCGTCTTTCAATAATGTGTTATTCTTTCTTTCCTTGTGCAAACAAAGGAAATCTGCATATTTACTTTGGTGATAAGACGACTAGTGAATGTTTGCACAACGTTTCACGCATGCGCAGATTACCTTTTCGTATAAAAAGGTCAAAGTGCAAACGAAGCATTTCAATCAAAATGGCGTCTCACAGAAAACAGGTTATTGGAATGTTGGAAGTAATCTTTTCACACGGATCAGTTGACTTGGTGTATTGTCAAACTCCAGTACAAAGTCTGGAGTTGATTTTGTTTTCCTACAGTAACAAGAACAACAAGGACAATCCTCACCAAAATTAGAGGTGTAAACCAATATGTAAAATACCGTGATTTGAACTCACATCCAACTGATCGTTAGGAGGCTGTGTTGCTGACTGAGCTAAATTGACAAGTCTTAGATATTGGCAAACATCTATCATACAGATACGCACGGGCTTATTTCATTCTAATAAATAAATACATTTATATAAAAATATATACATTTTTCTAATTTTTCATTTATTATATATACAATAGAAAAGGTTGCAGTGTGAGTTACAGTCAATCCAATCTTCAGTTGGAATTGAAGTAGGGGTAGACATTTACCCTGCAGCAGACAGTCTTGTTCTTTTTCTACGTATTGGTTGATTTGTATAAAAATAAAACCGTTTTAAACTTGCGATGAATATTTTCTATTTTCGTCAATTCTTTACAAAGTTACAACGTTAAAAATATGCTTGGCAGCAGACAGGTTAAAGATCGAGATAACAAAAGACTTAGCTATCTTTTCACTGATATCTAAATGTTGGATTTTAAAAACTACCACCAATTAGATGCAGAAAAGATCTGCAACAATGTTAGTTATGCTTGTGGAGATATTCTACTTGGGGGATGGTGAGTTATGGCCGATCCGATTGTTTTTTTTTTTTACAATTCAGAAAACTTTTCAAATCTTGACCGATTTTGCTGAAATTTGGCTATAATGTTGACAAAACCCTAGAAATTGAAAAATGGTGAGTTATGTAATGTTTATATAAATATATGTATATCAATAAACATGCCGAGGCAAGCTCCCAGCAACCCCCATTCCGTTTCCGGTCCCAGAAAGCGGGAACCCGAAGTGGGAACGGGGAAGGCTCACTTCTTACCAGGCTAATCAACCCTATCACACGTGTTATCTTGTTCT
This sequence comes from Architeuthis dux, assembly GCA_006491835.1. Lineage (NCBI taxonomy): Eukaryota > Metazoa > Mollusca > Cephalopoda > Oegopsida > Architeuthidae > Architeuthis > Architeuthis dux. Next base: position 790,953 of record VCCN01004987.1, on the reverse strand, counting down.
GTCTTCTTTTCTTAACACGCTTAAGCAGATTGCGAATCGAAACGCATTCTAATTTCACACAGCTACCACAAGTAAATAACCATATGCCAACATGCCAAAAATATTGAACTTTGGAACTGCTGAACCGATTAGAATAACAATTGTTATACAGGTTCTTGGGAACCTAATTATTGAAAATAGATAACGTTTTTAAGAATGATATGGTTTGAATAAAAAACAAAATCTGGTATCTCGGAGTTAACGGTCCTAATAAACTACTATATTACATCGGTTGTGAGAGACAAACATACTCTGGCCCACCCCTCTCTCTGTCGCTCTCTTCCTCTCTGTCTCTGTCTCTGTCTTCCTCTCTGTCTCTCTCTGTCTGTCTGTTTGCCCCACCCCATCTCCCTCTCTTTCAACTGTTTTCTGCTAGAGACCTTTTTATGCGTTTAAGATTTGTTTCCACTGATATGTAAATGTTGGATTTTAAAAACTACCATGCATTAGACGTATAAAAGATCTGCAACAATGTAAGTTATGTAGAATTATATATAATATTCATTTCAAGTAGGTTATATGTACAACGTAAGCAACCTTTGATGTTACTAAAGAAAAGAAAATGACTACGTTGTTGTATATTGTTGCGTTGGAGCCCCAATAAGCTTTTGATCAGTCTTGCACAGAACACTAGAGAGTAAGGTTCATATTTTCGCCTTTCGCAGTTTGCATTGCGGACATTGAATTTTCTCTCAATTCGATGAGATATCCTAGAGGATTTATAGTATGCACTATGGGGAAGATACAAATAGGAACGTCTTGCTAATCCGTTTAACGTCTTTACAGGTAGGGAAAAGTACACTTGGGATTTATTTGGAGCCTAGGATGAATAAAGGGACCCTTCTTCGTTTACACAACACCTGTCTCGATTGGATTTTATTGACATGTGCATGTAAGAAGCAGCAGTCTCTCTCTCTCCTCCTCTCTCTCTCTCTCGCACACATACGCACACACACACACTGTTCCCCCTTTCGGATTCTATTCGCTCCTTGTCTTCGTTGTACGTCACTTGGATATCGCAACGATGTCCCCGGAGTTGCACATGCAAAGGTTCAACTTCTATGCAACATTCTGCCATGTTTCAGGCAACTTCATAAACACCTTTCTCGATAGGATCTTATTGACATATGCATGTAAGAAGCAGCAGTCTCTCTCTCTCTCTCTCTCTCTCTCTCTCTCTCTCTCTCTCTCTCTCTCTCTTTCCCCACTGATATGTAAATGTGTGATTTTAAAAACTACCATGCATTAGACATATAAAAAATCTGCAACAATGTAAATTATGTAAAATAGGTTATATGTACAACGTAAGTAACCTTTGATGTTACTAAAGAAAAAAAAAGAATACTTTGTTGCATATTGTTGCGTTGCAGACTTGTGCAACGAATGAGCTATTGAATTATTGAAATGCTTTTTGATTTAATGTATTCAAGGTGAACAGTAGAATAGACAAAAAGGACATTCTTTTTCACCTATCGACTGCTCGGTTGAATAAATGTCTGCCTCAATTAGGTAGAGTGCGTCTTACGTTAAGAATAGATGTACGAGAAAAAAGCTTTTTGTCCTTGGTAGGATACAAAAAAGATGCGGGGACTATCATTCGCTATTCATGTCTGTCGTCATCGTCGTCGTTTCGTCCTTTTTCTCAATTGGATAACTTCGTTATTACGTAATATAGTTCAATGCAATTTTGTATGTAGGCTTGTGGGGAGATTCTACCTGGGGGATGGTGAGTTATGGACGATCCGATTGTTTGTTTACATTTTATAAATTTTATATTTCAAATCTTGAATGATTTTGCTGAAATTTGCCTATAATATTGACAAAACCCAAGGAATTGAAAAATGGTGAGTTACGGTCGATCCGATTGTTTGTTTATAGTTTATATAATGTCAACATGCCATATTGAACTTTGGAACTGCTGAACCGATTAGAATGAACATTGTTATACAGGTTATTGTTATGAAATTGTTAAACAGGGCACCTATTTACTGAAAATATGTAATACTTTTAAGAATTGTATGGTTTGAATGGGAAAAAAATCGGATATCTCGGAGTTAACGGTCCTAATAAACAACTAATTGCCACTCTCTTTCTATTTCAACCGTTTTCTGCCGGGGACCTTTATATTTTTAAGATTTCTTCCCTTGTTCGTACACCTATAGGAACACGTTCCCTATAACCGTGCCCCTCCTCTCACGACGATGGATGAGGCATTGGACTTTCCTGGTTTGAATTCAGAGTTATCCGTCTCCTAGACTGGTTGCTAACTGAGGCTGGAGAGAGCCCAGTCTGTCATTCTATTTCCCAGTATCTGGGGAGGGAGGAGACAAGATGGATTCATGTCTTTCCCAAAGGCATTAGTGCGAAGTGAACGCAAATTGTCTCGGCTGGTGAAACATCAAAAGTGGAAAGGAGTTATAAAACTCAAGAACGTTTTAAAACAAATAAATCAACAAGATTCATTTATGTAAGAAGACAACAGAGAAGAAATGAATACAAATCAGAAAACATAACCGTCGTACAAACAAACAAACAAACAAACAGAATAATAGTTATGATAATAATACCTTGTTCAAATAGCAAAAGTAAAAATGGCAATTAAAAGATTGGATAAGATTTTCAACCATCACGGTATATTGTAATGAACCGGTTCGTGTACTTCAATCCATCTAGGGTTCCTTGTAATCAAACGCTTATTAGAATACTTGAATTTGGGGTGATAGTATTGGCACTTGCACCAAAATGCCATATCATGTTCTCTGGACTAGGATTTGGGTCAAACGGCTGACCGAGTCACACGGAAGTCACAACAAAGAAAATACGTTCGACCAACCAGAGTGGTTTAAGGGTGGCCGTGATTTCAAATCGGCCGGCAGTTAGAGGCAGTTGATGAGTGGGCAGTGGGGAACAGAGAGCGAACGTGTCAACAGCTTCTCCATACCCGTCAGGGTTAGGGAGGAGAGAGTCGTTAGAATTTTAACCGAAACAGAATTCAATACCCCTGGTGGCCCGTGAACCGGCCTGTCATCGAAGCTATCAACGAGAATAAAACGAACCCATATTTTCAATTGAAAATAATGTATTTTGTCGTCTTTCTATCCAGTCACGTGGGAGAGCCCTTTCTCCGGTATGGACACAAATGTTATATTTCCCTCCACAGAATTTTCAGCTCCGTAAATGTACGACCCAACGACGCGATGTCTCATACCACGAGAAGAAATGCGGATTCGTTTACATCCTGCATTCAAATTATAAATGCAGGACATTAGTGTGGTTTTCCTGACAAACGTGATGGATCCTTAAAAATAAGATTCTGCATCAGATTTCAAAAAAAGATTAAAATGCTATTGAAATATCTAAATAATCTAATGATAAATCTGCTTATGTCGTGGTGCATTAAGACATTGAATCTATATTATAATTTGCAACTTGTCCGTCTGCCTGTCCGTCTGCCACACAATCTACAGTAGACCACTCTGTCACACCGCCTACGCGTAGACAATTCATTGATTACTGAATGTATTTATGAAATGGTTACTTTGTAAAAAGAATTAGCGGAAATATTTTTTTAACCTAAGAACACATACACCGTATTTAATTTGTATTACACCTTGGTAAATATCGAACAGAGCAAATAACTCCGTTCCTATATAATGGAAGAACAGAATTTTATATCAAATTCTCCACCATTCGGGATCCAAACCAACTTTATGACAATAAAGCCCAAGGCCAACCAGTATACGTCTAAGATTTTTGTTTCAAGTTTAATACAAAATGAATAAAAGAATTTTAGTTAACAATACCTTGCACTAACCTGTCAAATTACTGTGTAAACATACTGACACAGGACACAGTTTTAGACATACAGAGTCGCCCATAAATAAGAACACCACTATTTAATTTTCTTCTAAACCAAACATAACAGGATTTTATTATTTCTAGCAAACAAAACGGATATTATCAGGTATTTTGTATGACCAAACTCTACAGCATTGTAACACTGTTGCCAACAATATAAATATCTTGCCGTCCAAAGATGAATGGACCCTACGAAAATATATTTTGGTAGAGTTTGGTCATAAATAATACCTGATAATATCCGTTCTGACAGTGTAATGTTCCACTAGAAATAATAAGACCAGGCTATGTTTGGTTTAGAAAACAATTAACTTTCTATTAAAAAGTGGTAGGGGTGTACGTATTTATGGGCGATACTGTTCCATTAGCAAAATTCAAAGATTAAAATGAATCTCAAGCCAAATTCAGCAGGTAAACAATGTTTCAAGGGAGATAATCTTTCCATTTCATAATTTATGAACTAACTCACACTGGATATAATTTAAAAAAATGAAAATATAGAAAAAGTAGATCTAAAGATAGAATGTTATTTTTTCATGAAGTTTTTCAATTTGGTAAATGTGGAAATCAACACATTTTCTACGTTCTGTTTTGAAACTGCGTGAAAATAAAAGATCCGATCATTTGGGAGATAATAACGTTTTTTCGACAGCTATTTAGATATTCTGGGAGTGACTCTACAATCAATAAATTCGCACCTTTTATTATTTCTATTTGATTATCTGACATGAAATATTAACGTCTGCTCGCGAATGTTATTATAGAATTTTCTTGTGATTGTTTTAGATGTTTTAAATATAGCCCGGCTTTTGTGTTCACTTGATTTTTTCATTATAGAAGACTTTCTTAACAGAATTATGGAGTCTCATTTCCAAGTGTGAGTTTTCAGTGAATTGAGTTCAGGTTTTGGCAAACGTTGAATTTCCTACAGCGAAGATTCGCTCATTTGATTGGGACACTTTTCATGCGACACCGTTTACAGTTATTAGTGCGAAAAGAAAAGTATACACATTATATATAGTGAGGCGAAACAAGTATTTGGACACTTACAAAATATTCATTTAATATACTTCCGATGTTCACATTTACTTTAAATTCACACAGGTGATGTATTTTGATATAAAATCAAGAAGAAAATACATATTTCCAAACATACAATGCAGAATAAAATATACTTTTCTTAGTCAAACTTCTTTTATATCAAAATACATCATCTGTGTGAATTTAAAGTAAACGTGAGCATCGGAAGTATATTAAATGAATATTTTATAAGTGTCCAAATACTTCTTTCGCCTATACTGTAAATCACAGACAAATCTAGTTTACAACAATTTTAAATCAGTTAACCATTTGTTTTGTTATAATAACTATTATAATTCTTCTTAAAAGTATCTACATTTATTGTCAAGACATGTTCGGTTGAATTAATTCACTTATCTCTCGATATCGTCTAAGACAAAGCTGATAATTCACTTAAAGAGTAAATATTTTGGCTTTGAGATGTGAATATTGAGAGAAAAGTCGGGGAACGTTACAAACTAGATTTGTATATGATTTATACATTTTCCATTTTCTGTACTCTTCTTTTCGCAATAATAAATGTAAACGGTGTCGCATGAAAAGTGTCCCAATCAAACGAGCGAGTTTCCGCGGTAGGGAATTCCACGTTTGCCCAAATGGCAAATTTTATATACAGAATGTTGCCTTTCCTGGTATATTTGAAGTTGGTGCCCGAGTCCAAGTTAAAAGCCACGATTTCGAATGCTGGTTTTCAAAACAAGCAGCTTCTCCGTATTTGGCGCATCACAATCTTCTCCCCCCAAGTTGGCTTATTAAGAATGCCCATAGTAAAACAAATATTAAAGATGCAAGGTTATTATGTAGAAGACTGAATTATACAAATGTCCTAAGGCAAAAGGATATATTTCTTAAAACCTGAGAGCCTAAGGCTATTATCTTGTAGTCGTTCAAAATCCAAGCAAGGTTCAGCGTCTGTTTTGTAAGCTTACATAGTCAAAGCGCGGACGTACTACAGAACATAAATCGGGATTCCAATTTTCGCCAGTTAGCGGGTATTTAAATGTGTTCTTTTTCATTTCAATTTAGCCCGACCGTGCGTCCGCCCGACCATCCGCCCGTATGTACTCGCCTAACGCAAAAACTACCCAACATAACCCTATGAAATCTTCTGAGGATACTGGTAAGGTTTTGAGCCAATTAATTGCCGGGGGGTGGGGTGGTGATCGTTTTACAATCAAATTTCATCTTGAAATGGATACATGCGTTGATTGCTGCTTTTTTCAGCCACAGTTTTTTGAGAGGGTGGGAGAGTAAGAGGACGAACGATGGTTAGTTTAGAGAAGAGCTGCGAGAAGATAAAGATTATTTTCCGATATCGTAAATAAAAACATTTTATATTTTACCAAAAACACACACCATGACAATTTCTGTGTGTACAAATGTGACCCTAGTAAAGATTTTCAGCAAATTTAGTACGGGGGCCAGCAGGGCCTACCATGCCCCCCATATCCTATGAGTAAGGTACCAACATGTTCCTTAGGATGTCCTCTTTCAGAAAAAAGGATTTTTCCAAGAAAAAAGTTGGGAAGAACTACCTCATTTGCATAAAACAAAATTCCCGCCAGCACACACACAAAAACCAGAATTTCATATCTCGTCTTCCAATTGAAATATCGGAGTACTTTAAAGGGCTAAATCATTGTTTTCAGGAATTAAAA
>VCCN01004987.1:751943-762224 GCA_006491835.1 Architeuthis dux | reverse complement strand
ACTAAACATCTGATCATATATAGCTACGATTCAGCGGAGGTTTTTAGTGTTAGACCATACCATGCCGCGGTGGCCCACAACGTGTTGGAAGGGGGTCTGGACAATAAGTGTGCTTGGTAATTCCCGTCTCCGTTCCATGGTTTCAATAGCAGGGAGTACACTCTGACCTGACCTCTTATCTTCTTTGCTAGCCTAATTTTTTAATTTTAACGGTACAAGTCGTTTTACACAGATTCTTAGGCTGCTGCTGCTGATGATGATGATGATTATTTTGGATGATGATAGAAATATGGAAATCCCCCTGTCGTTCGATAATTGATCTTTTTTCATATTTACTCTGAATGGAAGCATCAAGTGGAAAAGGCCGACAGCTGACTTTTTCTGCTCAGCTGAATCGATCTAATTCAGATTCTTCCTTGGGGTCGTTGGTTGATGGAATTGCTTTCTTTGCGCAATAGCGAAGAATCTGGTCAGTAACGAAGGAGTGACACAACGAAGGAGTGACATAACAAAGGGGAAACAAATCGGAGCAAACTTTCAAAGAAGTGACACGAATATTCTACGCAACGAAGCGACAATATGTAAGCGATAACATGATTAAGTTGAGTTTGTACACAAAGCGACGACCTTAATTTTATTTTGTTTGTTTTGTTGTGTGGATGTAAGGGAATCCGACAGAATGGTAGATATTAGTAGACAATGTGGAAAAGAAAGATTGAGAAAGGCGTGTTACATCTCAAACATGTTTATTTCGATGCATTTCCTCGTTGTAAACAACGTCATCAGAAGAGATTTGAACATAGCAGAGTTGTGCAATATTCCATGCTGTGTAGTGTGAATGAAATATGTTCAAATCTTTTCTGATGACGTTGTTCACAACGACGAAAGGCATACAGATTTATCTTGATGAAAATATACATGTTTGATACGTAACACGCTCTTCTCAATCTTTCCTTTCCGCATAGTCTAATCATATCTACCATAACAACTTTTGTAAAACTCAACCAATTTCAATAGAATCTATGTCATCTTGTAGAAACTTTTATTGTGAGTAATTTCTTTTATTAGGCCGAGTCACGAAAATTGCTCTGAAAAACGCTAGATACAAAGTTTTAGGGAAATTTTACTTTAAATCTTATTTTACAAATTTTAGTTACATGTGGGTACATGCCACTGAAAATGGCTATTTTGTGCCACAGCATTAATATTTTTTCGTCTATTTTATGTTAACATATTCTTGTTCAGTGTTTTTAAAGTTATTACAATTATATTAACACATTAGGTTGGTACGCAATTTTCTTACTGGTGTAAAATGATTCAGAATCAATTTTACTGCTTCAGAAGTATTTCTGAAACATAAAATGAAACAGCGATCAATTCATTGCTGATGAAGCATACAATGCCTATCAAGAACCATAAAGAAGTTGTTGGTTTTCACATTGTGTTCTGGAGCAATTGCAGTTGGAGCTCTCCAACTTCTTTTTCACTTACAGGTAAATAACCCTGACTCTAACCCTAACCTTAATCATATCTATGTATTATGTAACCCTTTGATACGGTGTCTATGTCACCCCTTCGTTATCTCACTCCTTTGATATTGTAGTTTCCAAGGGGGTGGGGAAAAACACCGACACAGTTCGATGCAATAAGTCAAACGGCACGTCAAAGTTGCAGCACCGAAACGATTCCTTCAAGGGACACTTCCTCGCTTATCACCGCTAATTTATCACCCCTGTCACGAAATCCGAGCCGCTACAACGTAATTCACAGTACAACTCCAACGTTCGGTTGGTGAGTCTAGAACGAACTGACGAATTGTTGCCGCCTGGCCTGTTATAGCCAAGAGCTCGCCACATCCGGGTTGCTAGCGTTTCGCATACGGGTCACTGACGCTCCACCTCCTCTTGCTCTGGGCAAGCCCATTTCCACTTTGGCCCCGCCCCCTGATCTCACAGCAGCTGCATCCCGGGGGTGGCCTCTTCTGTCGAGTGCCTCTCCGAAGTGGGGGTGTTGCTTCTGCCCGTTTCTGCGCCTACGCCTCGTGTGCAGTTGAGTTGGTCGTACACCGGCTTTGCGGTGCTTTTACACACACGAGGTCTGCACACGCGGTCAGCTCCACCCGGCGTCGCTCTGGGAAAGTCCATGTCCACTTCGCCACAGGTATTCATGTGCCTCATATGAACAGGTATCGAATCAGGTAAATGGTGTGTTTGACCGATAGAGGCAGATACAGGGGAAAAGCACTCAGAAGGCAGATACCCATGCCAACGCAATTGTCACTAAACATCTGATCATATATAGCTACGATTCAGCGGAGGTTACTGACAAAATCCTGGACCCGACCACGAAATTAATCAATTCTTCCTTAGCCCACCGCCCACCCTCTACGAAATGTCATTGAAATTCATAGAGAACTGATATTGTGCGGACAGAATGACAGACAGACAGACAGACATGAGCGAGGATAAATGTAGTGTGGTTGAGTGAAATGGAGAAAAGAGGAAGAGAAGGAAAAATGTAAGTTAGTTTCGCAGACCATTATTACTGTAGCGATGTTGATCCTCACTGGGGACCGCATACTTGTAGATTGTGCCAGAATATGTTAAGCTCTGTAAATGGAATGCAAGGCGACACTAGGTCTACCAAACAACCCTCCGTGCCGAAACCACGCGCATTGCAAAAGAAGATAAAAGAAAGGCTTCACCGCAACCTTCTCCTGTAACCGCTGCAGAAAAGACCTGCCTCGCCCGCATCGACCTCGCTAGCCACCCGAGAGCCTGCATCTGACGTGAACCCCGTCACAAATCTTCGTTCGCGAAGCCAAGCCATAACATAACCAATTGCTTCAGGGTAAATACGACTGCCAGTATCTGGCGCGAGCAGGGTGTCATGCCTTACAACGCCTGAATTATAAAAAAACCTGAACGTTACATGAAACCAAGCTCCAGCTGTTTGTGCTGGAGGCGACATTAAACTTACAATGAAGGGCAGGCAGCTAGATAAATAGAAGAGCGAGAGAGAGAGAGAGAGAGAGAGGGGGGAGAAAAGAGAAAGAGTGGGAGAGATTCATAAAGAGACTATGCACTGCGAAACGGGGAAGACCTTTATACACTGACTACGCTATACCTAACAAATATCTTTCATAATTCAAACACATTGGTATTTTTTATGGCATTTAAAAGAACTAAGACAGTGCCCGTTCCAAAGGGGCATGTTAGGAAGCGGCTGGACTTTATGGTGCGTCATAATTGTCATGTAAAATGATTTTCCGTACGTCGTACGAAATTACGGCTTCGAAGTATTTCGGTTACATCTCTTCAGTGTTGACAATTTAGATATGTCATATCTAAATTTAGATAATTTTAAAGAGCGGAAGTCAAGGGAGATAATTTATAGAAATTAAGAAGAAAGATCTATAGTGTTTAATATATCATTTATCTTTTATTAGATTTCTCGAGAACCACTGATTCAAAGAACTTCAAACTCAACGCAGCCTTGCCTTGTGTGCTGACCAAGAGAGAGAGAGAGAGAGAGAGAGAGAGAGAGAGAGAGAGAGAGAGAGAGAGAGAGAGAGAGAGAGAGAGATTGTAGTTAGATTGCTGCATCGATCTTGTCATTTAGCATAAAAGAGGCATTTAATCTCTGAAAAACCAAATTGTATATAGGTAGGTTCTGCGCCATTCATCCAACGTGATGGTTGCCCCATTCATAGAAAGGAAGGTACTAGCATGTCAGACAGAACCTGGGGGAAAGTAAAAAGGCCATGATCAATAGTCAATAGTTAATATTGAAGCTTATTGTACTTGAATCCTGTCAGATTTTGAAAAGAAAAAATTACCGCTGACTGGCAGGTGAAGGAAAAAATCGATGTGCTTCCAGAGCGCATGCGTGAGTACGTATTTGTAGTGGCACTAAATGTGTGCATTGCATATGCGTTGGAGGTGCCGGTAGCCGTTGGTGATTATGAACAAGATTTGACTCGGTAGAACACACGGCATTCTTCAACTCATGCGAGAGCAAGGTATCAACGGAAATTATATAAAAGTTGTTGAGAATATATACGAAAATGGAACTGCAATAGTTCGACTTCATAAAGATACAAATAAGATAAAGATCGGAAAAGGAGTAAGACAAGGGGATACAAGTTCAAACTATTTACAGCGAGCCTTGAAAAGCACCTTTCGGAAAACTGACTGGGAAGAAATGGGCGTAAACATAGTCGCAGAATATTTTAACTATTTACGATTTGCTGATGACATCGCAATAATACTAGAAACATTAGATGAGTTGTAAAACATGTTAAGTGATTTAAGTAGGGAAAGCCTCACAATAGGGTTAAAACAGAATTAAGACAAACGTAATGTCCAACAATAACGTCCCGAATAAGACCATAAACATTGAGGGTGAAGAGTTGGAAGAGGTTGAAGAATACATTTACTTAGGGAAGTTAATTAAATTAGAGATAGGCCATGAAAGGAAAATAAAACGACGTCTGGCGATTGGTTGGAAAGCATTCAGCAAACATAGAGACATATTCAAAGGCACCTTGCTAATATGCTTAAAATGTAAAGTCTCCAGTGAATGCATAATATCAGCTATGATGTAGGAATGTCGAACATGCAAAGTAACAAGATCACTTGAAAACACATTCAGAGTAACACAAAGATCAATGGAAAGAGCAATGTTATGAATAACTGTAAGCGATAGCAAAAGATCAACATGGATCCAAGAGAAGACCAAGGTAATATATATCATATAAGTGATTAAACGACAAAAATGGAAGTGGACAGGACACATAGCAAGAAAGAAGGATAACAGATGGTGCAAAAGGTTAGTCAATCGGTGCCCAAGGGTTAGCAAATGCAGTATGAGGAGACCAGACAGAAGATGAAGAGATGGGATAGAAAGGTTTGCCAATAAAACATGGCAGAGGTTAGAACTGTCACGGCCGACATAGAAGAATACGGGAAAGGCCTTTGTCCAGCAGTGGAACTGAAATGGCTGCTGCTGATGATGATGATGATATGCGTTGCCCGCCTTTTGAAGGTAAGAATCTTTTCGGTAAAACCCTTCATAGATAAACTTCGAGATTTATACGAAAATAATCAAGCAAACGTCTCAACCCGGGAGACGAAATCGTTCAGCCACGGTATTTAAATGAAAGATTCTATCAATGTTCTATAAAATCGAATTGTGATACTTAAGAAGAAGCTGATAAAATGAAATCTTTACAGAATCTACTTTTAAACTCTGAGTAACGCACAATGTAGACATGGACGACAGTCTTTGTAAGTAGTGTAGTTCTAAAACAAGGTAAATAACAGACTATTCAAAACCTGCGACGTTGTTACACAATTTTTGATAGCATTTGGCAACATTTGTTTCTGTAATAAAACTATTTGTTTCCAATTGATTAAAACAAAGAATAATGTAAATATGTTAAGAGATTTAAAAACAAGACTCTGAAAATGGACAATGACTGGTTTTCTGGAGCGTTGATACATTTTCGTTTGGGACCAAAATATGTGTATCTATTTGTGTAGATAAGTTATAGGTCGTAACTCTATGCTTACAATATGACGTATAACTATTGATTGGAAAACATTTAGTAAATATAGAAACATATTAAAAAAGCACCTGGCCAATACAACTAAAACGTAAAGTGTACAATGAATGCATAATACCAGTCATGACCTACGGATTCGAAACATGGCCACTAACTAAATCACTTGAAAATGAACTCAGTCACACAAAGAGCAATGGAAATAGCAATGCTAGGGATAACTCTAAGAGATAAAAAATAGTCAACATGGACTCGAGAACGGACCAAGGTAAAACAAATATCATAGAAGTGATTAGGCGACAAAAATGGAGGTGGACGGGAAACATAGCAAGAAGGAATGATAACATATGGTTCAAAGGGTTTGTCGTGAGAAGCAGACAATGGACAAAGTAGGATACGTGTATGGTTAAAGGGGTTTAGTGAAGTTTCGACGGGTCTAGCAAACCGGAAGTAGATTATAATAAACTGCTCAACATATAGGAGAATAGAAACATACAGACCGAATAACACGCCCCCCTCCACGACACCTCGTGTACAAGTGGAATATTAAAAAAACAGCAAAACCACTTGACCGTTTTTGATAGCTGAAAAGCTGTTGACTGAGATAGTTAACATTCTTTTGTGCGACCTCAGTCACTTGAACATTTTGCTTATGACGCAAAATAGATGGGAATGAACCAAATAATAGCCCCTCCCCACCGTCAACCCACGCGTCTACTTAAATTCACATTGTTTGCATCGAAGTTAATGTCATCTGAAAGTCATTACTCCAGGAAGTAGAAACACCCATAGTTGATCATTTTTCTATTAAAATATATCTCGTCTACATAGCTACAAGTGATATATCAGTACTAGTTTACTCATGCCGTCAGAAATGACGGCAGTATTTAAATAATTTTGCAATTGCACTGTACTTATAGCGTATCAAAAACATGTTGCTCTGGATTTTCTGGATTCAACCAGAATGAACACAGATTCTTTTTACGAATTAGCAAAAAATAAATAAATTAATGTAACCAATAAGATTTGGAATTTGTAAAACAAAAATAAATAAATCTGAATTCTTTTTAGAACGTTTCGGACGCAAAACTCTATGATACGGGGGGTATCATAGAGTTTTGCGTCCGAAACGTTCTAAAAAGAATTCTGATTCTGTTTCGTACAACCAACTCAAAGATCAATAATTAACTATCAATCGATATTAATATCTTTTGGGAAGATATCAGTTCAGATGCTTGGTGTTTTTCGTTGGTCCCCACCACATTAAATAATTATAGCCATTACACTCACCGGATTTTTATTTTCTAAATAAATGTAAATTTAAAAAGAATCAAGGATGTTTCGGCAGCTCGGCTGTTATTATATTATCCTTAGATAATGGGTTTGGGTTAGGGTTAGGAGTTAAGGTTAGTCAGTCAATCCGTTAGGGCAAAGGTTAGTTTTGTTAGGGGCTTTTAACTTTAAAAACATACATTTATTGAGAAAACAAAAATACGGTGAGCTGTAATAGCTATAATTATTTAGTGTAGTAGGGACCAACAAAAAAGACCCGTAAGCTCTGCATATTAGATATCAATGCAGGGGCGAGGTGGTTATATAACCAAACATATAAAGGTTAAAAAGGTTTCTATTCCCGTCTTATCCTGCTACGTTCAATCAACTTGAAGATCATTAATTCTGGAAGGTTTCGGCCAAATCGCGTTGTATCCACCGGTTCTCTTACAATCACCAAAGTTAAGCAACGTCGAGCCTGGTCAGTACCTAGATGGGTGACCGTCCTGGTATATCAGATGCTGTATGCAGCCGGCGATCATGTAGATCGCCTCCAGTGGCGATCCCGTTAGTCATCCTAAGGAGGAGACCGATCTCTACACAAAGCTCAATAAGTGCCCTGACTGGCCTGGCTGGCCTGGCTGCGAGCGACAAGAAATGAATGAATCTTTTGGGAAGATCTCAGGTGTTTTTACCTTTGGATCAAACATTGATTTTTCCTTTTATCTTGACCGTTCAGGGCATGAATCAGATGCGGTTGATATGAGCTGGGAAATGACCTGAACCGATTGACGTCTTCAGGTCTCGTCTGTCCGGCCCGTTCTCCACCCCCAGACGCTTTCCACCCTTGCATTATACCGGGCAGCCACCATTTCTTGAGTCAACAGCAATCAGCAGTGCAGGAGGGAAAGAATGACTTTCACCGGTGGTCCGGTCGAATCACTGTCAGTCAAGATGGTGACCACTCTGGAAACAAGGCGTGCATCTTGGCGGAGCTACCCCCGGGGTTTGAGGCGGGGTTAAGGTTTGGTTCATATCGCTATGGGGGTGGCACGGCTGAAAGGACTTTTGTATCTGGATTGAACAGGTTGCAGTATGTGTCGCTCAACACATGAGGCAATGATTTTGTCTGCATTTCTAGAACGATACACGGAGACCCAATCATTGATTCTGTAGCAATTGTAGGGCCAGGGTGTTAGCCCGACGCCCAACATGGACTGCTTTCTATGGCTAAAGTGCTCCAACTGCCCTGCTATTTATCCATCGCCGGTGCGAGAAGTGGATTCATAACTTTCCCAGGGGCATTAGTGCGAAGTGAATGCAAACTGTTCCAGTCGGAGTTTGAATGCCGATTGCATTCTCCGTGTCATTAACCGTTAGGCCACCCCACCTTCCTTTTCAGTTAGAGCAAACTGGAATTATTGAGGTGTTGTTATTTGCGTGGTGTGTCGTTTTTAATACAACATTCGTATCTTTATATATCTAGGAGCACAGAGCTTTATATCCCGACCTACCATTTTGTGCACAGATGGCGAGTGGAAGTTTGCCTATCTTGAAAATTAGCATTCGAAATCCGGAGCTTTTAACTTGGACTCAACCACCAACCACTGGCGTCGGTAAGAAGTACCAAGTTACCCCAGCGATCAGGAAAATCTTTAAATATTTACAAAACTTAACTTAGTTCAGCACAAGTTCAAATGGGAGAAATACAAACGCTAAAATTGTGTTGTTCTGATCTTCAAAGTGGGAAGGGCTAACCTCCCTTGAAAATCAGTTTTATAAAATACGGGTTCTTACCTGGGCTCGAACTCTAACGATTGGCGCCAGTGATAAATACGCAACTATCTTAGCTATTAAACAGGCCACAAAAGCGTATTAATCTCTGCATTAAAAAATGTATACTGTCTTTCTCTATGTATGTATGTATGTATGTATGTATGTATGTATGTATGTATGTATGTATGTATCTATCTATCTATCTATCTATCTATCTATCGGTATCTGATACTCGACCCACCCTTTTTTCTTTCTCCTGTCCCCCTTATCTTTGCCTTGATTCATCCATCTGTCATCCCCGTACCTAAACACAACATACAGACATCTATCTATCTAACCCCATCCGTTTATATATCTCTCTCCCTCTCTCTCTCTCTCTCTTTCTATCTATCTATATCAGTCTGTTCACATCTATCCACACACACACACACACACACACACACACACACACACACACACACACACACACACACACAGAGGGCAAATCTAAAACATAGAGAGAGCGTGACTTCAATGCTAAAGTGTAACTAATTTTGTATCGTATTCAGGTAGAATAATAGACGTGTGTTTGAATTTGAAAACCGTGCATCGTTCAAGACAAAGACACAAAGAGCCCAAACAAATATTTGTGTTGGTAAGAAAAATGTCAATATTCTGTTCGTGCCTAAAGAATGGCTCATTGCTTCCACACAAAACACCCGCAGATGTTAAAATCAATTCAATTGAATGGATTTCTTTTTCACAATTCTATAGATATTGCATCTATATGAAATTGATTTAAATTCTTCCCCCTTTCTCTCTTTCTTTATACTTCTCTCTTTTCTCACTAAATACAGTAGGTGCAAAAAAAGTTCAGTTTGACATCCTTATACAGATTCAAAATTGAAAGAATTTGGATCAAAGATTAAAAAATACAGGAATCAAAAAATTATTGAAACAAGATTTAACATTGAAAGGCTATGTACAAAAATCAGAAATTCTGTCAATTTTAAAGGTGTTTAAGTATGTCAAAAGAAACGTATTGAAATGTACCGGATATTCTTTGCAATCGCAGCATAATTTATATTTTGCTGGAGATGTTTTGTGACTGCTATTTAAGATTTCTACTATTATGTATATTTTGCAAAATGTATTTAATGTTTCGCCTATTCGGCTTCAGAAATAAGGACAGTTTTAAATATAGTGTCCAACACACGTTCTGATAATGCATTAGAACCTATATCAATCACTAATTTCTGCCTTGTCTATAGAGGCATGATGCAGAACGTGCGTTGAACGCCATTTTTGAAACTTCCGTTTTCAACTGTATTTCATTATTTCAGGAAGTCCAATTGGCACAACGTGTAAGATACAGTTTCCACATTGTCATAAGTATTCTAATCTTGTCGGATTCTATACCCAAAATGACACACACATCCAAAATGAGACACAATGACACCCACCCCCACACACGCGCTTTGTTAATATACTAATATTTAAGTGTCCTTTTCATTGTTAATAATTATATATACATTATCAATAGATGTACAAATACATATGTATATGTATGAAAGAGATCATTGTTTTTTGTTATGCTTTCATGTATTCTTTTGTGTTATGCAGACAGTTTCGACGGGTGTCATTGTCAACTCCATCTATACCACTATATATATATATATATATATATATGC